>CAKAJI010000020.1:85000-87500 GCA_916610255.1 Lasioglossum lativentre
CGCCTGTAATGTCCGAAAAAATGTCCGTTGGAAACGGTGTCCCGAAAAGGACAAATAAAATCAGGGTAGCCTGTGGAAAACGCGCGGTGGGACGTGTTGTGTCCGTTCACGAACATCGAGAGATAGAGAGACGAGAGGACCGGCTGTGAAGCTCGCTTTTAAAGCTGCGTGAGTCTGACACCCTACTCTGTGTATGTACACACGAGCTTGGGACGAATGACCGCTGCCAGAGCCGGCTGAGAGTCCCGCTCTCTATTTATCGAGTTCGCGTATAACCAAGAGCACAAAACGTGTCGCCGCACGCGTTGTTCGTTGAAGAACGGTGTAATATATTCGAGAGGACCGGCTGTGAAGCTCCTCGCTTGTTAAGGCTATGTGTTGCGATTCTGACACCCTACTCTCTGTGGGGCGATAATACTGTGCACAAGAGTTGGGACGAACGATCGCGCACGGCCAGAGTGAGAGAGCCGGCTGTGAAGTCCGCTAACATCGAATTCACATTTCCAATAAAAAGGAGGAGGGAAGTGTTCTGGATCCAGTATATCGGGTTGTCTATGATCCCCGTCGTTTTCAGAATTCCCCTCCGCGTTTTCCATTTTAAAGGTTTTTCAATGTACTGTTCGCCCGGCCGTGTCAGGTACGTGCTGTCTCCGCGCGTGCGTACTCTGCGCGGTTTCCGTTTCCACGGACGACTGTGTCGTCCTTAAAAACGACGCCTGAATCTCCTTCGCGCGCTGGTTGGAGTTTTCAGGTATCGGCGTTCTTACGAACCGCAGAACAAAGAGACAAAATATACATATATTGATTACAAATCAAAATTATACGATTACCCTGAACGGTGGATCACTTGGCTCGTGGGTCGATGAAGAACGCAGCTAATTGCGCGTCAACGTGTGAACTGCAGGACACATGAACATCGACATTTCGAACGCACATTGCGGTCCACGGATACAATTCCTGGACCACGCCTGGCTGAGGGTCGTTTACGTAACCAAATACTGCTTGCGTTGCTCTTGTAAGTCCCCGCCGTCGCTTACCTCTCCAATATTTATAAAATTGGAGGGCGCAAGAGCGTTTCTGAGTCGGGTTGCGAAGATGCTCTACGTACGAGCGAATGATGGGCGTTTCGTCGGCGTTTGACGCGGTTCTGTGAAAATTGTAAATTTTGCATTGCGTCTAACAGTTTCGCGAGAATAGTAGAGAGATTGGTATTCTCACATTCGGACTTGCGTGAGTGTTTTGCGGTGTCGCGAGTCGTACGACCGACCGCCCGTAAGACACCGCTCCGACGAGTTCGACATCTCTCACTTTCTCTGTGAAACGATTCGCATTGCGAAAGAAGCGTTTCACTCGTGAACATTCAACGCGCTCCCGACGTCGCCTGAAATGATGCGTATACGAAAGAGGTATAAAGAGTCAGTCTTTAAGAGACTATACAGATAATGGACACAAAAATAAAGAGAAGATACAGACACCCGTGTATAAAATCTGTGTGGTGTGCGATGTAAGCCCCAGGGAGATATATATATATAAAGAGAAATACGCTTGTGCGTGGATGTGTTTCTGTCTCTACATATTTAACATGCATGCGGAGGGTCGTCGTTGCCTAGCGACTTCTCGACAAACATTGTGAGAGTCCTTCGAGAAGAGAAAAAAGACGTTGGTCTCTCGTTCTACGAACGCTTGGATAATCGATGGACAGCGGAGCAACGCTAAATTGTGCGGGACGAGCACGCGTACTTGTATCGGGTTGAATAAAATTTCCCCGTCGTCGCGTGTCCTCGCTAATCAGCGTGTTGCCATTCCATCGCCACGTTCGTTGAATTGAATGACGACCGCGCGAGATCTCTCTCGTGTCTCTTTGGTTTGATCGAGATATGATGTCGTCTGTGCGCAACGTTTCTGTACCCCCGTGTGTGTCTAGAGTGTGTTAGAGAGAAAGAAATCCCACCGAGAGTTAATATTTTATATATACTCCTCTATTGGAGTGGCTTTCGAACTTCATTGTCACGCACAAGAGAGATTAGCACCGCGGAGAAGGTAAATGACCTTTGTCGGTCGCCCCATGTCATTTTTTTTTCTTCATTTGCGATCGCGAAACCGCGCGATCTGCCGGTCGTCCAGTCCCCGGAAGTTCTTTTCGACGGACGTTAAAGTTTAACCGGCGGATCGTCTAGCGAGAGTTTCCGATCGACGAGCAATATGAAGAGAAAGAAAGAGAGACACTTTGGTGTGGCGCATAAGACATATTGGTTTCATTAAGCTTCTTCGTCGAGTAGTGGTGTTTTGTTTTTTTTTTGTGCTCCTCTGTACGTGTTCTCGTGCGTACTTTTTAATGCTCTTTCGGCGAAATATACGAAAGATTTTTTTTTCACGTTAGACGACCTCAGAGTAGGCGAGATTACCCGCTGAATTTAAGCATATTACTAAGCGGAGGAAAAGAAACTAACAAGGATTTCCTTAGTAGCGGCGAGCGAACAGGAATTAGCCCAGCACTGAA
>CAKAJI010000020.1:90000-110000 GCA_916610255.1 Lasioglossum lativentre
ACAAAGCATTGCGATGGCCCCCACGGGTGTTGACGCAATGTGATTTCTGCCCAGTGCTCTGAATGTCAACGTGAAGAAATTCAAAAAAGCGCGGGTAAACGGCGGGAGTAACTATGACTCTCTTAAGGCGGGTCAGTGGCTCAGGTGGTAGCGTGTCTGACTCGTAGCAGGAAGGCCAGGGTTCGAATCCCGGGTGTGGCAAGAATTTCCAAGGTGGTTTTTTCCCTCGCTGCGAGTTTGATACCTACTATCGGAGTCACGGGGTGACCAACTGCAATGATTTCCCCTTTTTCCAGGGAGTCGGCGATTTGTTGGAAGCCCAAGTTGACCACCCCGCCCCATAAGGGTACCCGCCGCTCTGTCTCCCCAGTTTGGGAACAGAGAAAGGGGGATGGTTAGCGAACAATGGTCCTTAGGGTTGCCAGCCCTTCCGACCAGTACCACAGCCGGCCCACTACGCACAAGAATTGCCTCGGATGAAATTTGCAGTGGACCGCCCTCTGGCGATTCACTACCGGCGCTGCCAGTGGAACCAGGAGAAACGCACCAATGCGACTTCCCGGGATGCACTAGGGTCTTCAACAGCACCAGAGGACTAGGAGTACACAGGAGAAGAGCCCACCCAACATATACGGACCAAGGAATGCCTGCCCCAATTAGGAAACGCTGGACTGAGGAGGAATCCATGATGCTCGCTAAAGAAGAGGCGCGACTCACCATCTCTGGCGAAAGGTTCCTGAACCAAGCTCTGGAGAGAACCTTCCGACCTCGTACGGTCGAAGCTATCAAGGGCCATCGGAAGAACCCTGCGTATAGAAGCATGGTCCAAACATTCATTGAAGAAATGAACAACCCGCAGCAACCATCATCTGCCACCCAGGAACCTCCAGCTGACCAAGGCAATGATGACATAATCCAGGAGTACCTCAGGAAGATGCCACCAATCAGCGGAGACGAGTACAGAGCCAGCGAACTCCAGAACATCATCAATAGAATGGGAATGCAGAACACCCAGGAAACGCTGCTGGACCTCACACTATACCTGAAGAAGATCTATCCGCCACCCAAAACCTCCAGCGGAAGAGGAAAGAAGAGAATGAACGCCAAATCACTCACCAAGAAACAACAAAGACGGCGCGACTACGCTATGACCCAGATCCAGTGGCGCAGAAGTAGGAAACGATGTATACAGAACATCTTGGGAGGAGCAACGGGAGCAAAACAACCTCAACGAGGAATAATGGAACCCTACTGGGCAGAAATATTGAGGAGTACATCTGATGCCTCACCTGTTCCCGAAGAACCTCCCAACGTCCATGTAGGAATTTGGGCGCCCATCAATGGAGCAGAGATCGTCCAGGCCACGTTACCAATCGATACGGCAACAGGACCTGACGGCCTAACAGCGCGCCAACTCAAGGCCACGCCACCTGCCATCCTACAGCGGATATTCAACATTGTCCTACTCTGCGAGCGGCTGCCGGAACATCTGAGGGTCGCAAGAACGGTGTTCATCCCCAAGGTCAAAAACGCCACCGAACCGGGAGACTTCAGGCCCATCACCATACCGTCAGTACTAACGCGGTGCCTTCACAGGATACTCGCCAAAAGACTGTCAACGACCATCCAAATTGACGATAGGCAGAGAGCCTTCAGAGATACTGACGGATGCAGGGACAACATCTTCCTACTGGACGTGATCCTGAAATATCATCACAAACGGTTCAAAGACCTCTACCTAGCCTCGATGGATGTCCGGAAGGCCTTCGACTCCGTCTCCCATATGGCACTTCGAACCATCATGGGAGCCCTAGGATGCCCAAGGCCGTTCATCAGATACCTCGAGGCGGTATACAGGGATGGATTTACCGTTCTCGAAGGCGAGGAATGGAAATCGCCTCCGATCCTCCCTCAGAGAGGAGTGAAGCAAGGCGACCCACTCTCACCAGTACTCTTCAACATGGTGATGCACCAATTACTGAAGAAGCTGTCACCCGAAATCGGATGTAGAGTGGGTAGCGAATGCGTCAACGCCGCAGCATTCGCCGACGACCTCATTCTCTTCGCCTCAACTCCCCAAGGCCTTCAGCGCCTAATCGACACCGCAACACAACATCTAGGAGAATGCGGAATGACTATCAACCCGGCCAAGAGTCTCACTATCGGTATCAGGGCCAACGGGAAGCTGAAGAAGACAGCAGTGGATGTGGGGACGAGGTTCCATTGTGACGGGAAGGAACTCAGACCACTGAGTCGCGGTGATGAGATCAAGTACTTAGGGGTGAAGTTCACTCCCGAAGGAAGGTCAAGATTCACGCCACAGGAGGTCATCTGCCCTGGCCTGGAAGCCCTCACAAGAGCACCGCTGAAGCCACAACAACGGCTCTTCGCACTTCGATTCGGACTGATCCCACGTGTCTATTACCACCTAGCACTGGGGGATGTCACCATTGGAGTGCTGAACAAAGTAGACGTCCAAATAAGACAAGCGGTGCGGAAATGGCTGAACCTCCCTCACGACGTCCCCACTGCGTACTTCCACTCGGACATCAAGGATGGCGGTCTCGGAATCCCCTCCCTGCGATGGACAGCTCCAATGCAGAGACTGGGGAGACTAAAGTCACTAAGGGGGAACCACGAACAGCTCCCGAACGAAAGTATGGACCACTATCTGGAAGAAGAGATTGAGAAGTGCCTTCGGCGACTCACGGACCAGAACATACTCACGTGTAACGAAGACATCAAGAAGAGATGGGCCCGCCTACTTTACACCGCGATCGATGGGAAGGGACTTAAAGAGTCCCGCAACGTGCCACAACAACACCAGTGGATTAGTGATGGAACTCGACTCCTGCAAGGCAAGGACTTCGTGAACTGCATCAAAGCAAGGATCGGAGCCCTACCAACGAGATCCAGAACTAGCAGAGGAAGATATACCGACCGGCAATGCAGAGCAGGCTGCGCCGCAATGGAAACCCTCAACCACGTTGTGCAACACTGCCACCGAACGCACGGGGCACGCGTGAGAAGGCACGATGCTATCGTGTCATATATAGCCCGAAACATGAGGCACCAAGGCTATAACGTCCAAGTTGAGCCCCATATACACACCGAAGAAGGACTTAGGAAGCCGGACATCGTTGCCACAATGGGGAGAACAACGATGGTGATCGACGCACAGGTTGTGAGCGAACAGACAGACCTGAACGCAGCCCACAAGAGGAAGACCGAGTACTACTCCAAGAACCGGAGCCTCTCCAACGACATCAGGAAGACCTCGGCCAGCCTGGATGTAGAATACCACTCAGTCACTCTATCCTGGAGAGGAGTATGGAGCTCAGACGCTGCCCAAGGTCTACTCCGACGAGGAGTCATCAAGTCATCCGAGCTCAAGGTCCTCGCCACGCGGGCACTAGTTGGAACACTGGCAGGATTCAACATGTTCTCCAAGTGCACATCGGTGAGACGCGTTGGTGTTGGATAACCAGGTCCACTTACAGGTGCTACCTACCCATAAGGTATAAGTATTTCTCACTTGTAATATATATGTAATGTATATATAATAAAGAGTAGAAATAAAAAAAAAAAATAGCCAAATGCCTCGTCATCTAATTAGTGACGCGCATGAATGGATTAACGAGATTCCCTCTGTCCCTATCTACTCGAATCCACCGCTAGGTGGCGCAGAGTAACGACGCGTCTTCATGTCGCTCCGTATTCCAAGTGCCGAAATAGTGGTAAATCCGTAAGATTTAATTCTATAAACGTGCCTAAAGTGAAGCAATAGTGCCCACAAACAATTGTGAACAATAACACAGTGGTAACACCAACGCTTAAAGAGTTATTAGCATTAAGGAAAAGTGACGCTATCCCGGCGGCCATATTGGACGCTATCTTCCCGGACGCCATCTTGGACGCCATTTTGAACGCGCTAGGAGCGTTCGACAGAACATGACGAGCGACTCCGAAGCATCGCACTTCATCAAGCCCCAATCCCAGCCTGACAGAAAGGAAGGAGGAAAAAAGAAGAAGAATGACAAGGAGAAGGACAGAAAAAATAAGAAGAAGAAGAACCTCAGCAGAGCTGAAGTATCGTCGGACTACGACGACTCCTCGAGTATGGAAACCACACCTGCCGAGATCCCCAGACGGAAAAGGCCACATTCCCCATCTGACGACGCCGACTTGACAGACTCCTGTAGTACCACCACTGAAGCCTGTCATGCAACGACGAGCAGCTCGAAGACAAGCTCCAAGACATTGGTGAGTGCCGAGAAAATTATCTCTGTCCCCACTAAGTCTGCCCCCAGTAAACCTGCTCCCAGCAAGCCCCAAGCCCCCGGTAGTGACATCAAAAGAACCGCGAGCAACCTTTCGGTAAATGAAGCCTCCTCCCTCTCTGAAGAAATCCTTAATTTCTGCCTCGACGAGAGGAATAAAATTGGTAAAGTGCAGACCACCGTCATAATGGAGCGCGTCTCCAATTTGTGCCGCGTCGTTTCAGGCCTGGCCCTTGAAAATAATTTCTTGGCCGGATCGCTCGACGCAATGAAATCCTACCTCTCTCGCGGACCCCCTACCAACCGCACCCCTCTACCAACCCCTACAACGGTTGCCCCCACCACCTCCGCGGTCTCATACGCCAGTATCACTGGCAGAAATCGCCCCGCGCCGCAGCGTCTCGTCGCTGACGCGGGGTTTTCCCGCCCTTCCCAAAACGCGAGCGCAGCCTCCGCGATTCCGCCTCTCCTAGCGCCAAATGGCGAATTACCACTGCCCAAGACCCGCTTCTCTCAGCAAGTAATTGCTGCAGCCCAATCCGCACCTGCGAAACACCAGGTAATCCTTACTCCCATCAAGCCGGTCGCCGGCGACTTCGCCGCCGCCAAAAAGATGATCTTCCAAAATGTTGATCTCCGCAAGGCCCAAGCGGGAATTAGCTCGGTTCGCCCCATTAGGGATGGCGGGATCCTCATCGAAACCCCGAACGCGAAAGACCTTAAACTCTTCACAGAGAACCCAGGTCTGCGAAAAGCCGGCTTCAACATTTCGCCCCCTAAACCCGAGCTACCTAGGCTAATCGTCTACGATATCCCGAAGGAGCTCGAAGCCCAAGATATCTCGGAGCACATCCGCGCCCAAAATATACACTCCTCACCGGTAACCGACAAAGCCACGCTGCGTCCGCTCTTCAAAGTTGGACGCAAGGACAAAGAGGGAAACGATTGGGTCGTCGAGGTCTCGAACTGCATCCGCGAAACCCTCCTCCCTAAAGAAAAAATATTCGTGTCCTACTCGAACTGTCGCGTAGCCGATTACTTAGTAGCCACCCGTTGTTTCAAGTGCCAAAAGTATGGCCATATAGATAAACACTGCAAGAGCAGTGAAGTAGTGTGCGCCTTCTGCGCTAAAATCGGACACTCCACCAAAGAATGCCCCAACCGGGAGAAGAACCCGTCGTGCGCGAACTGTCGCGCGCGCAAACTCCCTCACAACCACTCGGCAGGTAACAGAAACTGCCCCTCGCGTTCCTCTGCCCTCCTTCAGAAGGCTTCCAGGATTAATTACTCATGAATAGTTACACCACGCGTTCTGAACCGCGCCCTCCATCACCTGCTTCACCACCTCCACCCTCACCCGCTACAATAGACTCACATACCGCAGAGTGCATTCCATTTCTCAAAATTGCGCAGATTAACATGCGGCGATCTCGGTTGGTGACATCTGAGATTTCTCAAATGTTAAACTCCGGAAAAACCGATGTTATTCTCGCGCAGGAACCCTATAACATCGCTGGAAGGATTACTGGATTAGGATCCCAGAATATAGTCATTAGCAATGCCCCGCGAGGCAAAAATTGTCAAGCCGCGATAATCGTGAAAGGGTCGACTTTTACGATTTTAAAACTTGCCCATCTCTCGGACTCACACACTGTGACCGCCGAAATCACAGGTCCTTTTGGACACTTATACCTGGTCAGCTGCTACTTTCAGTACGCTGACCCAATAGAAACCGGAATCGCGTCTCTACAGAATGTCCTTAATACCCTCCACGGTAAGCCGGTTATCCTGGCCGTCGACACAAATGCCAGGTCCCCTCTGTGGGATGACCTGCCCTGCTTCAGTAAAAAGAGTTTCAAGTACCGAACTCATACCCGCGGTCGTATTCTCGAACGATTTATCTTTCAGAACAATCTCAGGATCATCAATGTTCCCGGACAACCCCCAACCTTTCGTAACCACAGTGGTGCGTCTAACATAGACGTAACACTGAGAACCATAGAAACTGACCCTCTATCTTTCTCTTGGAAAGTCCTCGATGGAAGGACCTCTAGTGACCATAACGTCATTCTGTTTAAAATAAGCGGTCCAACTCCCGCGGAAACCTCGCACCCCCTTCAGGGCAGATTTGCATGCCACAGAGCGAATTGGGATCGTTTCTGTGACGAATACACCCGGTTACTCCTCGAAAACGCGCCCTCCCTAGAATTTACCTGCCGCGAAGATGTCCAGAGGGCTATTATCCATCTGGAGAACACCATTCTGGCCGCATCCACGCTGTCCATCCCCAGGAAAAAATGGCACCCCAGATCCACTCCCGGGTGGACCGTAGAACTCACGCGACTCAAAAAAACTGCTAACCGACTCCGACGTGCCTTCCAACGCGAAAGAAACCCTGATCTAAGGGAAGTAAAACGCCGCGCGTACTCACAAGCTCACAAAGAGTATAGAAGACTCTTCCGCACCTCCGCCAGGAGTGGCTGGAGAAAATTCGTTACTCGAGTGAGTCTCGAAAACCCTTGGTCCGTCCCTTATAGGACGGTTTTCGGAAAGAACATTCCCCCGCCATTACTTTCATCGGTACTCCTCCACCACGACCGCCACACAGATAGTTGGCAAGAAAGTGCCAACGCGCTACTTGCCGCCCTCAGCCCTGACGACTCAGCTCCCGATAGCGAGTCTCACGCCATAACGCGCCGGAATTACAACCTCGCGACTGACACAGCGGACGCCACGAACTTTAACATACAAGAACTGACCCTAATAATTAAAAAACTCGGAAACAACCGTTCCCCGGGACCCGACGGCATCGAAGTACCTGCCCTTAAAAAGGCCTTCAGCCTAACCCCACACGTCCTGCTTAAAATCTTCAACGGCTGTCTGAAGTACGGCCTTTTCTCATCCACGTGGAAAACAGGCAAAATCAGGGCTATTCTCAAAGCCCCTGACAAACCTGAGACCATGCCCACCTCGTATCGCCCAATATGCCTTCTGCCCGTGCTCGGAAAGGTCATGGAGAAGCTTATCGTCTTCGGTATTAAGGACATTATCTATTCCTCAACTTTTGCCTCCGAAATCCAGTATGGTTTCAAGCATGGCAGCGGAACGGACGATGCGTTGCACAATTTGCAACGGATCGTATACTCTTCCAACACCAAGCACGCGATCGCGCTCTCCTTTGATATCAAAGGAGCCTTCGATAACGTATGGTGGCCAGCCGTCACGGCCGAATTGCGTAACCGCGGATGCCCCAGTAATATCTACAATGTAATATTAGACTACTTCAGGGATCGGAAAGTAATCCTTTCATCCGAATATGCCACTGTCTCCAAAACCGTCACTAAAGGATGCCCGCAGGGTTCGGTCTTCGGCCCCTCCATTTGGATTATCCTCTTTGACTCTCTCTTACGCGAAATCGCGACAATAGAAAGAACACATGCCGTGGCTTACGCTGACGACCTGCTGGTCGTCGTCGAAGGGAATTCCCGTAATTCCATAGAAGCGACGGCCACGACGGTTGCCGGCGTCATCCAGGCATGGTGTCTGAAATGCAAACTGTCCCTATCCCCGCACAAAACTACTATGCTTCGTGTGAGGGGTAGCTTGGACCTTCGTAGACCTCCCGCTATAGAAATAGAGAACGCTCGACTTCGCTTTGCCGTAAGTATGAGATATCTAGGTGTGGTGTACGGTCACTCCCTAAGTGTATCCGAGCACGTGACCTATATCTCGACTTACGCGAGGATGAGGTTCAGCTGCATGTCCGCTCTAACAGGATCCAAATGGGGATACGACTTCCGAGCCCGCTCCATACTATACAAAGGCATTTTCCTCCCTATTATCTCATACGGTGCGATTGGCTGGGCCCACAAGCTCAACCAAAAGCACATTTCAAACCTACTAAGCGCGCAGCGTACGGCTCTTCTCAGAGTATGCGCTGCGTACCGTACAACCTCCACAGATGCACTCTGCGTACTAGCTAACCAAATCCCCTTAGATCTGTACCTGACAGAGAAACGATATCGCTTCCTTGTCAGAAAAAAGATCCCGTTCACCCTTCCGGATATAACATTCGACCCCACCATTCACGACGACCCAAGTGACCACCAGAGTGAAACTCTAGAATCCCTTCGCGCACAAACCCTCAATAGTTGGCAGAACAGATGGATCTCCTCAACCAAGGGTAGAACCACCTTCGAGTTCTTCCCGAATTTGGCTGAGCGATCCGAATGCCTCATCCCCATCACTCACTACACGGCCCAATTCCTCACTGGCCACGGCAATTTCCGCGAGAAACTATACCATTTTGGTATAGGAGCATCGCCGGAATGCGCTTGCGGTGAGGGACCCGAGTCCTCCACCCACGTTCTCCTTCACTGCAAACTTCATGCAGCAGTGAGAGCACCCCTAATACTTGCTGTCAATGGCATAGGGCTCGCATGGCCCCCTCCCTTTCCGACTCTCGTCAGCAAGGAAATAAGCGCGCATTTCAGCACCTTTGCGCGGAAAGTGCTGCAGAATAAGGAAATACAGTCGGTCCTCAACTGAGCTGTATCATAGATTCATCCCCTTATCTCCCCCCCTCTAGACACGCCCCCTCTCGCGACGCCGGCCCATACTAATACTTTGCATGCCCCATTACAGCAATTTGCATGACATAGATCAATGCGGTTTTAGCAGAACCAAAATGGGGGGTGGTATGTGATTCCGGCGCTCTCGTCACTCGACCTTCTGGTCGCGGGTCGGAAGTGCGGCGCACAGCCTCCCCTCGAAATGGACCACCCGAGTCCAAAATTCGGTACCTCGGGGTTGGGGTGCCCGGCGGCCGACGACTGGCCAATAGGCTTCCGTCGGCTGCCCCCCAACAACGGCGTTGGCTTCGAGGTGGCAGTGGTGTCTGGCCCGGACTGTCAAGGGTACGAGCTGGCATTTCTATTGCGGAGCGTCGACGCGATCGGATCCGTCCGATCTCGTTGCACGTCCCGGGATGAAATGCTGGCTCAAAATCGGTCAGCTAGAAGACCGTACATCACCAGTGGTGGGGTGCAACTGCTAATTGCACACTAAACTGGTACTCGACCTAGGTTGAGGTGCGTTGATCGTGCATTAATACGGTCCCTATCCCCGAGTTCCGAACGCCTTTAGGAATAAGGGGGAGGCGGGTTGGCCAACAGGCTAAGGTACCGTCTCTGGAACAAAAGTAGACACTGTCCCTATCTACTGATTCCGCCGCTAGGTGTCGCAGAGTAACGACGCGTCTTTATGTCGCTCCGTATTCCGAGGCCGTTTACAGTGGAAAAATCTCAGAGAACAATTATCGTGTGTGCACAGAACTGAAGTAGAAGTGATTAGGAACGTTTTCATATATAAATTTCAGAGATCGGTCGAAAATCTCAGGAAATATTAACGATAAAAGTTCGGCGTGGGTCGTGGCGTCGGTCGTGACGTCATCCGTGACCGCTCGAAACTTTACACGCAAACCTTTCGTGAACAACGCGTTATTCCTGCAAACCCCCAATTGCCCGTGTAGAACTTTTCGTGCGCTTCTCGATTATATATTAGATTCCTCGCGCAGTTCAGTGGAAGAGAAACTACGGACAATTTAAAGTTTCCCTTCTGACAGGCGGCCATCTTGGACGCCATCTTGGACGCTATACTTGACGCCATCTTGGACGCTATACCGGACGCCATCTTGGACGCCATATTGTAACGTGATACAGTCAGCCGGCCATATTGGATAGAAGAGAGACAGAGCGTCAGTAACGAGTTTCCCCAAAGATGGGGAAAAGTAAAAAGAAAAATAGGCAGGCGGATCCAGAGGACAACTGGCCGACGATGATGGAACAGTCGCCGACTACTTCCTGCGTTGACACGCCAGTGAGGGACGAGGTCAAAGGATCGAAGAGGAAAGAGCGCAGCCCGTCGCCGGAGAAGGAGAACAGGATGAATAAGGTGAAGCGTAAGCTGATCACCGAGGACGCCGGAGCAGAGAAGAAAGTTGAAGTGCCCAAAAATCCGGACGAGGACACCAGGAACATTAACGCGTTAAAGGGACAGTCCGAAGCTATAATCCGGAAGCTACAAAACTTTGTTTTCGCCGAGGAAAACAATGTGAACCGCCGCGCCGCCGAGCACATCGTGACCGCGTGTACCGACCTCGGTAATCTGTTAGCCGACGCGTTAATGGCTAATAGGTTTCTCGAAGGTCAAATCGAGACCCTTAAATCCGCCGGCCCCCCTCGCGCTCACTTACCCGCCGCCCCCGCGTCGAAACCAGCCGCCGATACGTACGCGTCGCGTCTCCGCCTCTCCGCGAAAGCCGTCGCCACCTCCACCATGAAACGGGACCCCCCTAACGTCGTGACAATTATCCCGAAAGACCCGAAGATGTTCGCGTCGAGCGAAGCTACAAAGCAGGCAGTGCAACGCCTACTGTCCCCGGCAGAATATAACGTACGCGTCCGCGGCCTACGTAATATCGGCGGGAACGGAATCCTGATCGAGGCGGCAAAGGGTTGTAACCTTACGGGAATAACCCAGTGCCGGAAACTTCGGGACGCTGGTCTCATCGCCGCCGACCCCCCGAAAAAATCCCCTCGCGTCATAATATACAACGCACCGCGCTCCGATAACGACCAGGAGATCATCGACGCGATAATTCAACAAAATGTTGAAGACCCAAAGGAGCGGACCGTGGTCAAAAGTAATGCTAAAGTTTCTTTCCGATCCGGCCCCCGAGACAAACCGACCCACCATCTCATCCTCGAGGTCTCGAAGTCTGCCAGAGACATACTTCTACGAAACAACAACAGGATCTACCTCGGATGGGACAGCTGTCGTATCGACGACTATATAGCGGCCACCCGCTGTTATAAGTGCCAGTCGTACGGGCACACTACGAAGCACTGCAGGGCCGAGAAGGAGGTTTGCGGATACTGCGCCTCAACCGGCCATAATTTCAAGACGTGCCCCAGCAAGTCGAAAGACCCGGTCTGCTCGAACTGCAGGAAACATGGTAAGGAACACAACCACCTCGTGACTAGCAAGGACTGCCCGTGCCTTCATTCCGCGAAAGATCAGGTCCTGAAGCGAACCAATTATGAATAGTTCTCCCCCGCGAATTTGCCCGTCCCTCAAGATAGCGCAAGCGAACCTCCGCGGCTCCCAGAACGCGTCCCTCGAAATATGTCAGGTTATGAGACGCGAGAACATTGATATTCTCCTTATGCAAGAACCGTACAACGTGAAGGGCAAATTTATTGGCCTCACCAAATATATTACCGTCTCCGGCGCGAAGCCTGGCAACCGTGCCATGGCTGGAATCGCGATCCGCAACACGAACATCGCGATCCTTAAAATCACACAGCTCAGTGACGAATATTGCACGTGCATCGAGGTCACAGGGCCCTTCGGGAAACTGTACCTCGCTAGCGTGTACTTCAAGTTTTCGCACGATATCGAAAGGTATCTGGCGAGAATATCTCAAATATGTCGCTCCCTCCGCGGACAGAAATTAATTATCGCTGCCGATGCCAACGCGAAGTCGTCGCAATGGCACAGCACTATAACCGACCAGCGAGGCGAAGAATTGGAATGGGTAATAACCCATGAAAATTTGGTAGTCCTCAATGAACCCGGTAACCCGCCCACCTTTCGTAACCATAAAGGATCCTCCAACGTAGATATAACGCTTTCGAGTTTCGCGGCAGTCCGGTACATAAATGACTGGTCGGTCCATGAAAACTGGACCACTAGTGACCACAATCCGATCACTTTCACCTACAACGCGCCAACCAGAACAAATCAAGCCACCCCAACCGCGAGATTCAATATAAACCGAGCCGACTGGGAGAAATTCCAAATGGCATTGTACAATGCTCGATCCGAGACGCCCGGTGATTTTCAATTCCACGACCGATCCGCAGTAGAGCTCTCCGCCGCGTCAATTCAAGCCGCGATATTATCCGCCGCGAACCAATCCATTCCGAACAAGAAATCCTATGCGAAGTCGGTTCCCTGGTGGACGGAAAATTTGACGACACTCAAGAAGAGAACCTACCGTACGCGGAAGGCCTTCCAAGTGGAGTCCGACCCATCCACTAGGAATTCGAAACGCATCGCGTATCTCCGAATTCGTAGGGAATACACCAACGCGATCCAAAGCGCCAAGCGTTCCAGCTGGCGCGAGTTTATTTCAAAAACCGGTAACGAAAACCCATGGGGAGCGGCATATAAAATTTGCGTTAAGAAAATCCGTCCCGACACAGTTCTCGCGTCAACACCGACATCGGCCGGAGCCCCGATTACATGGGAGGAGTCCGCGCGCAATCTCCTCCATGCCCTCGTCCCGGATGACACGCCGGATACCCTCGAGTCCCAGCGTCTTCGAAGATCCCTCCGCGACGTCCCACCGAACACCACGGATACAGATCTCTTCACCGACGATGAAATCCACCGCGCGATCCGCTCCCTCCGTAACGGCAAAGCACCAGGCTCCGATCTCATCGAGGTCGGAATGCTTAAGGCTGCCTACCCGCTCTTAAAGAAAGACCTCAAGGCCCTCTTCAATGGCTGCCTATCCCACGGTTGCTTCCCAGCACCGTGGAAGTCCGGTTCCATTCGCGCCCTCCTCAAAGGCCCCGATCGCGACGAGTCCACTACCAACTCCTACAGGCCAATTTGCCTACTCTCTGTAGTCGGTAAATGCCTGGAAAAGTTGATCCGCGAGCGGCTCGAACCGTTATTCCTCGACCCACTCCACGCGTCCCCTAGGCAGTTCGGTTTCCGGAAGCAGAAGTCGACGACTGACGCCATCCTCAGCGTGCGAGAGCGCCTCGGGGCGTCAACAGCAAAATATGCCCTGGCAATTTTGTTCGACATCTCGGGTGCGTTCGACCACGTGTGGTGGCCCAGCGTACTCTTCCGCCTGAAGGAAAGGGGCTGCCCGAAAAATCTGTACACTCTCGTTTCCGACTACCTAAACAACCGCACAGCCTCGCTCATCGGAAAACAATCTCGCGTCGATAAATCGGTCTCCAGGGGCTGTCCTCAGGGCTCGATTCTCGGCCCCAGCCTCTGGAATTTAGTGTTCGATGACCTGCTGAATACCCTGACTAGCGAGGGCGTTGAGGCGTTCGCGTACGCGGACGACCTTCTGCTTCTCGTGTCGGGTGACAGCAGACTCGAACTAGAACGAAAGGGGCAGTCTGCGACGAACACCATTGAAAAATGGTGCGAGTCGGAAAAACTGTCCCTATCTCAGGGAAAATCGGAGATGATCCTTCTTCGTGGACATCTCGACATTAGTAGACCCCCGACCATTAGAATTCAATCGAGTCAGATCCGTATGGTAAAAACCGTTAGGTACCTCGGCGTTTACTTCGATCAAGGCCTGAGAATCCGTACTCACGTCCGGAAAATCAGGACGAAGTGCGCCGAGAAGTTCAATTCCCTGACCGCGATAGCCCGCAGGAGCTGGGGGCTCAAGTATAGGTCCCTTAAGGTCCTATACAAGGGCCTCTTCCTTCCGATCTCCACCTACGCTGCTCCGGCGTGGAGCGACCTGTTAAACAAAACGTGTATTAGGGACCTACTCATTGCGCAAAGGCACGCTCTCTTGCGTACCACCAAAGCGTATAGGACAATTTCCACCGACGCTCTCCTCGTTATGGCAGGAGCTCCACCGCTCGATTTGCACATTAGGCGCGCGACACTTTTATACAGCACGCGAACGGGAACCCCCCTCCCCCCAACCTACGCCGCCCCCCCAGAATACCACGAAGAGAGCTCCGTCGAAATTTCCGCGCCCTTGCTGCGCGAATGGCAGGAGCGATGGGACAACTCCAATAACGGGAGATACACCCACCGCCTCCTGCCGGACGTAATGCAACGGATGAATATGGGATGGTTCTTTTTGAACCACTATATATCCCAATTCATCTCGGGGCACGGTGACTTCGCGGACAAACTTCATAGTAGAGGCCTCGCCGACAGCCCGGGCTGCCGTTGCGGCGAGGGCAATGATACCCCGAAACACACCTTCTTCGAGTGCCCTCTGTACGAGACAGAGCGTGCCGCTCTCAGAAGCGTGTGCAGAAACCACGGCGACCGCGAGTGGCCTCCGATGACCCCCACATTATTAAACGCGACGACATTCTCGACCGTAGCCAAAGCGATACGCGGTATCCTGCGGCTAAAGGAAGAGAATCCCCAACCACCACCGTATAGAGTACACCGACCCACCCCGCCCCCCGATGCAGACCCAACTCGCGTCAGCGAAAATCCGCGACCACGCCGCAACACCGCGAACCGCACCCGCGAAACCGCGACCCGCGACCGCGAACCCGCGAACCGCGAACCCGCGAACCGCGAAACCGTGACCCGCGTCCGCGAAACCGTGACCCGCGTCCGCGAAACCGCGACCCGCGACCGCGAGCCGGCGAACCGCGACCGCGAAACCGCGAACCGCGAAGCCGCGAACCGCGAAACCGCGAACCGCGAAACCGCGAACCGCGACCGCGAACCCGCGAACCGCGTCCGCGAAACCGCGAATCGCGTCCGCGAACCCGCGAACCGCGTCCGCGAAACCGCGACCCACGACCGCGAACCCGCGAATCGCGAAACCGTGACCCGCGTCCGCGAATCCGTGACCCGCCTCCGCGAAACCGCGACCCGCAACCGCGAGCCCGCGAACCGCGACCGCGAAACCGCGAACCGCGAAACCGCGAACCGCGAAACCGCGAACCGCGAAACCGCGAACCGCGAAACCGCGAACCGCGAAACCGCGAACCGCGAAACCGCGTACCGCGACCGCGAACCCGCGAACCGCGTCCGCGAAACTCCGAACCACGTCCGCGAATCCGCGAACCGCGACCTTGCATCCGCGAATCGTAACCGGGAAACC
Organism: Lasioglossum lativentre; assembly: GCA_916610255.1. Lineage (NCBI taxonomy): Eukaryota > Metazoa > Arthropoda > Insecta > Hymenoptera > Halictidae > Lasioglossum > Lasioglossum lativentre. The sequence goes on from CAKAJI010000020.1 coordinate 105,184, forward strand.
GTGAGCCGCGTCCGCGAACCCGCGAATCGCGCCCGCGGATCCGCGAACCGATTACCTCTCGACAGGCTACAACCGGTTGTACGGTTAACCCGGCTCACGCTCCCACCACGGGAGTAACGACTCGCAAAACCGCGAAAATCCGCGATACCCACCCCCACTCCCACCCACCTTCCACCACCCACCACCCACCACCCACCACCCACCACCCACCTCCCACCCACCCACCACCCACCACCCACCACCCACCACCCACCCACCGCGAAATATCCGCGACCCTCCACTACGAAACCGCGAAAAATCCGCGACCCGGCCCCTCGAAACATCGAACAGATCCGCGCACTAACCCTGACAGCCCATGCGGGCGGTGCGTCAGCACCGTGGCTGTAGGGTTTAACGGCGAAGGCACTGGCCGGAGTCAACCCGCACGGGATCGAGCGTAACGCTGGCGGCTCTACCTCCACGTGGTCCCCGCTGGACAGCTTTGGGCGTTGCTTGCAGCGTCCAGGGCCGACGAAATGAGCCGCTGCCCCACTAGGGGTAGATCCAACTTGCCCGATGATATTTCCGCAAGGGAATGGAGGACAGGGTTTTTCCAAGCCAACCCGGCACAACATCTAGGCCGGGTTGTTCCCCTTGCAGTTGTGAAGCTAGAAAGTAGGGCCGAATAACATCAGGCCGACGAAGCCGATATGGGGGAAACCCCGAGGTGCGGCAGCTCTTCGTGAGCATCGTCTATACTTCATGTCCCTATCTACTCAATCCACCGCTAGGTGGCGCAGAGTAACGACGCGTCTTCATGTCGCTCCGTATTCCAAGTGCCGAAATAGTGGTAAATCCGTAAGATTTAATTCTATAAACGTGCCTAAAGTGAAGCAATAGTGCCCACAAACAATTGTGAACAATAACACAGTGGTAACACCAACGCTTAAAGAGTTATTAGCATTAAGGAAAAGTGACGCTATCCCGGCGGCCATATTGGACGCTATCTTCCCGGACGCCATCTTGGACGCCATTTTGAACGCGCTAGGAGCGTTCGACAGAACATGACGAGCGACTCCGAAGCATCGCACTTCATCAAGCCCCAATCCCAGCCTGACAGAAAGGAAGGAGGAAAAAAGAAGAAGAATGACAAGGAGAAGGACAGAAAAAATAAGAAGAAGAAGAACCTCAGCAGAGCTGAAGTATCGTCGGACTACGACGACTCCTCGAGTATGGAAACCACACCTGCCGAGATCCCCAGACGGAAAAGGCCACATTCCCCATCTGACGACGCCGACTTGACAGACTCCTGTAGTACCACCACTGAAGCCTGTCATGCAACGACGAGCAGCTCGAAGACAAGCTCCAAGACATTGGTGAGTGCCGAGAAAATTATCTCTGTCCCCACTAAGTCTGCCCCCAGTAAACCTGCTCCCAGCAAGCCCCAAGCCCCCGGTAGTGACACCAAAAGAACCGCGAGCAACCTTTCGGTAAATGAAGCCTCCTCCCTCTCTGAAGAAATCCTTAATTTCTGCCTCGACGAGAGGAATAAAATTGGTAAAGTGCAGACCACCGTCATAATGGAGCGCGTCTCCAATTTGTGCCGCGTCGTTTCAGGCCTGGCCCTTGAAAATAATTTCTTGGCCGGATCGCTCGACGCAATGAAATCCTACCTCTCTCGCGGACCCCCTACCAACCGCACCCCTCTACCAACCCCTACAACGGTTGCCCCCACCACCTCCGCGGTCTCATACGCCAGTATCACTGGCAGAAATCGCCCCGCGCCGCAGCGTCTCGTCGCTGATGCGGGGTTTTCCCGCCCTTCCCAAAACGCGAGCGCAGCCTCCGCGATTCCGCCTCTCCTAGCGCCAAATGGCGAGTTACCACTGCCCAAGACCCGCTTCTCTCAGCAAGTAATTGCTGCAGCCCAATCCGCACCTGCGAAACACCAGGTAATCCTTACTCCCATCAAGCCGGTCGCCGGCGACTTCGCCGCCGCCAAAAAGATGATCTTCCAAAATGTTGATCTCCGCAAGGCCCAAGCGGGAATTAGCTCGGTTCGCCCCATTAGGGATGGCGGGATCCTCATCGAAACCCCGAACGCGAAAGACCTTAAACTCTTCACAGAGAACCCAGGTCTGCGAAAAGCCGGCTTCAACATTTCGCCCCCTAAACCCGAGCTACCTAGGCTAATCGTCTACGATATCCCGAAGGAGCTCGAAGCCCAAGATATCTCGGAGCACATCCGCGCCCAAAATATACACTCCTCACCGGTAACCGACAAAGCCACGCTGCGTCCGCTCTTCAAAGTTGGACGCAAGGACAAAGAGGGAAACGATTGGGTCGTCGAGGTCTCGAACTGCATCCGCGAAACCCTCCTCCCTAAAGAAAAAATATTCGTGTCCTACTCGAACTGTCGCGTAGCCGATTACTTAGTAGCCACCCGTTGTTTCAAGTGCCAAAAGTATGGCCATATAGATAAACACTGCAAGAGCAGTGAAGTAGTGTGCGCCTTCTGCGCTAAAATCGGACACTCCACCAAAGAATGCCCCAACCGGGAGAAGAACCCGTCGTGCGCGAACTGTCGCGCGCGCAAACTCCCTCACAACCACTCGGCAGGTAACAGAAACTGCCCCTCGCGTTCCTCTGCCCTCCTTCAGAAGGCTTCCAGGATTAATTACTCATGAATAGTTACACCACGCGTTCTGAACCGCGCCCTCCATCACCTGCTTCACCACCTCCACCCTCACCCGCTACAATAGACTCACATACCGCAGAGTGCATTCCATTTCTCAAAATTGCGCAGATTAACATGCGGCGATCTCGGTTGGTGACATCTGAGATTTCTCAAATGTTAAACTCCGGAAAAACCGATGTTATTCTCGCGCAGGAACCCTATAACATCGCTGGAAGGATTACTGGATTAGGATCCCAGAATATAGTCATTAGCAATGCCCCGCGAGGCAAAAATTGTCAAGCCGCGATAATCGTGAAAGGGTCGACTTTTACGATTTTAAAACTTGCCCATCTCTCGGACTCACACACTGTGACCGCCGAAATCACAGGTCCTTTTGGACACTTATACCTGGTCAGCTGCTACTTTCAGTACGCTGACCCAATAGAAACCGGAATCGCGTCTCTACAGAATGTCCTTAATACCCTCCACGGTAAGCCGGTTATCCTGGCCGTCGACACAAATGCCAGGTCCCCTCTGTGGGATGACCTGCCCTGCTTCAGTAAAAAGAGTTTCAAGTACCGAACTCATACCCGCGGTCGTATTCTCGAACGATTTATCTTTCAGAACAATCTCAGGATCATCAATGTTCCCGGACAACCCCCAACCTTTCGTAACCACAGTGGTGCGTCTAACATAGACGTAACACTGAGAACCATAGAAACTGACCCTCTATCTTTCTCTTGGAAAGTCCTCGATGGAAGGACCTCTAGTGACCATAACGTCATTCTGTTTAAAATAAGCGGTCCAACTCCCGCGGAAACCTCGCACCCCCTTCAGGGCAGATTTGCATGCCACAGAGCGAATTGGGATCGTTTCTGTGACGAATACACCCGGTTACTCCTCGAAAACGCGCCCTCCCTAGAATTTACCTGCCGCGAAGATGTCCAGAGGGCTATTATCCATCTGGAGAACACCATTCTGGCCGCATCCACGCTGTCCATCCCCAGGAAAAAATGGCACCCCAGATCCACTCCCGGGTGGACCGTAGAACTCACGCGACTCAAAAAAACTGCTAACCGACTCCGACGTGCCTTCCAACGCGAAAGAAACCCTGATCTAAGGGAAGTAAAACGCCGCGCGTACTCACAAGCTCACAAAGAGTATAGAAGACTCTTCCGCACCTCCGCCAGGAGTGGCTGGAGAAAATTCGTTACTCGAGTGAGTCTCGAAAACCCTTGGTCCGTCCCTTATAGGACGGTTTTCGGAAAGAACATTCCCCCGCCATTACTTTCATCGGTACTCCTCCACCACGACCGCCACACAGATAGTTGGCAAGAAAGTGCCAACGCGCTACTTGCCGCCCTCAGCCCTGACGACTCAGCTCCCGATAGCGAGTCTCACGCCATAACGCGCCGGAATTACAACCTCGCGACTGACACAGCGGACGCCACGAACTTTAACATACAAGAACTGACCCTAATAATTAAAAAACTCGGAAACAACCGTTCCCCGGGACCCGACGGCATCGAAGTACCTGCCCTTAAAAAGGCCTTCAGCCTAACCCCACACGTCCTGCTTAAAATCTTCAACGGCTGTCTGAAGTACGGCCTTTTCTCATCCACGTGGAAAACAGGCAAAATCAGGGCTATTCTCAAAGCCCCTGACAAACCTGAGACCATGCCCACCTCGTATCGCCCAATATGCCTTCTGCCCGTGCTCGGAAAGGTCATGGAGAAGCTTATCGTCTTCGGTATTAAGGACATTATCTATTCCTCAACTTTTGCCTCCGAAATCCAGTATGGTTTCAAGCATGGCAGCGGAACGGACGATGCGTTGCACAATTTGCAACGGATCGTATACTCTTCCAACACCAAGCACGCGATCGCGCTCTCCTTTGATATCAAAGGAGCCTTCGATAACGTATGGTGGCCAGCCGTCACGGCCGAATTGCGTAACCGCGGATGCCCCAGTAATATCTACAATGTAATATTAGACTACTTCAGGGATCGGAAAGTAATCCTTTCATCCGAATATGCCACTGTCTCCAAAACCGTCACTAAAGGATGCCCGCAGGGTTCGGTCTTCGGCCCCTCCATTTGGATTATCCTCTTTGACTCTCTCTTACGCGAAATCGCGACAATAGAAAGAACACATGCCGTGG
>CAKAJI010000020.1:115000-157500 GCA_916610255.1 Lasioglossum lativentre
TAACGTTTAAAATCATCTAGGAACGATAGGAAAAAAGTTTACTCTTACCGCGAACCGTCTAACCGACACGGCGCGGTACTTAGCAATTTTATCGTTCCAGCGATACCTAAGCGACTCGCCGGAAGTTAACTCGCTTATAACTCGGTAAATACGCGTCCGAGAGAACTGGCGTCACGACACACGGTTTCGTATGCACAGTTTACCACGAATATAACGTTTAAAATCATCTAGGAACGATAGGAAAAAAGTTTACTCTTACCGCGAACCGTCTAACCGACACGGCGCGGTACTTAGAAATTTTATCGTTCCAGCGATACCTAAGCGACTCGCCGGAAGTTAACTCGCTTATAACTCGGTAAATACGCGTCCGAGAGAACTGGCGTCACGACACACGGTTTCGTATGCACAGTTTACCACGAATATAACGTTTAAAATCATCTAGGAACGATAGGAAAAAAGTTTACTCTTACCGCGAACCGTCTAACCGACACGGCGCGGTACTTAGCAATTTTATCGTTCCAGCGATACCTAAGCGACTCGCCGGAAGTTAACTCGCTTATAACTCGGTAAATACGCGTCCGAGAGAACTGGCGTCACGACACACGGTTTCGTATGCACAGTTTACCACGAATATAACGTTTAAAATCATCTAGGAACGATAGGAAAAAAGTTTACTCTTACCGCGAACCGTCTAACCGACACGGCGCGGTACTTAGCAATTTTATCGTTCCAGCGATACCTAAGCGACTCGCCGGAAGTTAACTCGCTTATAACTCGGTAAATACGCGTCCGAGAGAACTGGCGTCACGACACACGGTTTCGTATGCACAGTTTACCACGAATATAACGTTTAAAATCATCTAGGAACGATAGGAAAAAAGTTTACTCTTACCGCGAACCGTCTAACCGACACGGCGCGGTACTTAGCAATTTTATCGTTCCAGCGATACCTAAGCGACTCGCCGGAAGTTAACTCGCTTATAACTCGGTAAATACGCGTCCGAGAGAACTGGCGTCACGACACACGGTTTCGTATGCACAGTTTACCACGAATATAACGTTTAAAATCATCTAGGAACGATAGGAAAAAAGTTTACTCTTACCGCGAACCGTCTAACCGACACGGCGCGGTACTTAGCAATTTTATCGTTCCAGCGATACCTAAGCGACTCGCCGGAAGTTAACTCGCTTATACCTCGGTAAATACGCGTCCGAGAGAACTGGCGTCACGACACACGGTTTCGTATGCACAGTTTACCACGAATATAACGTTTAAAATCATCTAGGAACGATAGGAAAAAAGTTTACTCTTACCGCGAACCGTCTAACCGACACGGCGCGGTACTTAGCAATTTTATCGTTCCAGCGATACCTAAGCGACTCGCCGGAAGTTAACTCGCTTATAACTCGGTAAATACGCGTCCGAGAGAACTGGCGTCACGACACACGGTTTCGTATGCACAGTTTACCACGAATATAACGTTTAAAATCATCTAGGAACGATAGGAAAAAAGTTTACTCTTACCGCGAACCGTCTAACCGACACGGCGCGGTACTTAGCAATTTTATCGTTCCAGCGATACCTAAGCGACTCGCCGGAAGTTAACTCGCTTATAACTCGGTAAATACGCGTCCGAGAGAACTGGCGTCACGACACACGGTTTCGTATGCACAGTTTACCACGAATATAACGTTTAAAATCATCTAGGAACGATAGGAAAAAAGTTTACTCTTACCGCGAACCGTCTAACCGACACGGCGCGGTACTTAGCAATTTTATCGTTCCAGCGATACCTAAGCGACTCGCCGGAAGTTAACTCGCTTATAACTCGGTAAATACGCGTCCGAGAGAACTGGCGTCACGACACACGGTTTCGTATGCACAGTTTACCACGAATATAACGTTTAAAATCATCTAGGAACGATAGGAAAAAAGTTTACTCTTACCGCGAACCGTCTAACCGACACGGCGCGGTACTTAGCAATTTTATCGTTCCAGCGATACCTAAGCGACTCGCCGGAAGTTAACTCGCTTATAACTCGGTAAATACGCGTCCGAGAGAACTGGCGTCACGACACACGGTTTCGTATGCACAGTTTACCACGAATATAACGTTTAAAATCATCTAGGAACGATAGGAAAAAAGTTTACTCTTACCGCGAACCGTCTAACCGACACGGCGCGGTACTTAGCAATTTTATCGTTCCAGCGATACCTAAGCGACTCGCCGGAAGTTAACTCGCTTATAACTCGGTAAATACGCGTCCGAGAGAACTGGCGTCACGACACACGGTTTCGTATGCACAGTTTACCACGAATATAACGTTTAAAATCATCTAGGAACGATAGGAAAAAAGTTTACTCTTACCGCGAACCGTCTAACCGACACGGCGCGGTACTTAGCAATTTTATCGTTCCAGCGATACCTAAGCGACTCGCCGGAAGTTAACTCGCTTATAACTCGGTAAATACGCGTCCGAGAGAACTGGCGTCACGACACACGGTTTCGTATGCACAGTTTACCACGAATATAACGTTTAAAATCATCTAGGAACGATAGGAAAAAAGTTTACTCTTACCGCGAACCGTCTAACCGACACGGCGCGGTACTTAGCAATTTTATCGTTCCAGCGATACCTAAGCGACTCGCCGGAAGTTAACTCGCTTATAACTCGGTAAATACGCGTCCGAGAGAACTGGCGTCACGACACACGGTTTCGTATGCACAGTTTACCACGAATATAACGTTTAAAATCATCTAGGAACGATAGGAAAAAAGTTTACTCTTACCGCGAACCGTCTAACCGACACGGCGCGGTACTTAGCAATTTTATCGTTCCAGCGATACCTAAGCGACTCGCCGGAAGTTAACTCGCTTATAACTCGGTAAATACGCGTCCGAGAGAACTGGCGTCACGACACACGGTTTCGTATGCACAGTTTACCACGAATATAACGTTTAAAATCATCTAGGAACGATAGGAAAAAAGTTTACTCTTACCGCGAACCGTCTAACCGACACGGCGCGGTACTTAGCAATTTTATCGTTCCAGCGATACCTAAGCGACTCGCCGGAAGTTAACTCGCTTATAACTCGGTAAATACGCGTCCGAGAGAACTGGCGTCACGACACACGGTTTCGTATGCACAGTTTACCACGAATATAACGTTTAAAATCATCTAGGAACGATAGGAAAAAAGTTTACTCTTACCGCGAACCGTCTAACCGACACGGCGCGGTACTTAGCAATTTTATCGTTCCAGCGATACCTAAGCGACTCGCCGGAAGTTAACTCGCTTATAACTCGGTAAATACGCGTCCGAGAGAACTGGCGTCACGACACACGGTTTCGTATGCACAGTTTACCACGAATATAACGTTTAAAATCATCTAGGAACGATAGGAAAAAAGTTTACTCTTACCGCGAACCGTCTAACCGACACGGCGCGGTACTTAGCAATTTTATCGTTCCAGCGATACCTAAGCGACTCGCCGGAAGTTAACTCGCTTATAACTCGGTAAATACGCGTCCGAGAGAACTGGCGTCACGACACACGGTTTCGTATGCACAGTTTACCACGAATATAACGTTTAAAATCATCTAGGAACGATAGGAAAAAAGTTTACTCTTACCGCGAACCGTCTAACCGACACGGCGCGGTACTTAGCAATTTTATCGTTCCAGCGATACCTAAGCGACTCGCCGGAAGTTAACTCGCTTATAACTCGGTAAATACGCGTCCGAGAGAACTGGCGTCACGACACACGGTTTCGTATGCACAGTTTACCACGAATATAACGTTTAAAATCATCTAGGAACGATAGGAAAAAAGTTTACTCTTACCGCGAACCGTCTAACCGACACGGCGCGGTACTTAGCAATTTTATCGTTCCAGCGATACCTAAGCGACTCGCCGGAAGTTAACTCGCTTATAACTCGGTAAATACGCGTCCGAGAGAACTGGCGTCACGACACACGGTTTCGTATGCACAGTTTACCACGAATATAACGTTTAAAATCATCTAGGAACGATAGGAAAAAAGTTTACTCTTACCGCGAACCGTCTAACCGACACGGCGCGGTACTTAGCAATTTTATCGTTCCAGCGATACCTAAGCGACTCGCCGGAAGTTAACTCGCTTATAACTCGGTAAATACGCGTCCGAGAGAACTGGCGTCACGACACACGGTTTCGTATGCACAGTTTACCACGAATATAACGTTTAAAATCATCTAGGAACGATAGGAAAAAAGTTTACTCTTACCGCGAACCGTCTAACCGACACGGCGCGGTACTTAGCAATTTTATCGTTCCAGCGATACCTAAGCGACTCGCCGGAAGTTAACTCGCTTATAACTCGGTAAATACGCGTCCGAGAGAACTGGCGTCACGACACACGGTTTCGTATGCACAGTTTACCACGAATATAACGTTTAAAATCATCTAGGAACGATAGGAAAAAAGTTTACTCTTACCGCGAACCGTCTAACCGACACGGCGCGGTACTTAGCAATTTTATCGTTCCAGCGATACCTAAGCGACTCGCCGGAAGTTAACTCGCTTATAACTCGGTAAATACGCGTCCGAGAGAACTGGCGTCACGACACACGGTTTCGTATGCACAGTTTACCACGAATATAACGTTTAAAATCATCTAGGAACGATAGGAAAAAAGTTTACTCTTACCGCGAACCGTCTAACCGACACGGCGCGGTACTTAGCAATTTTATCGTTCCAGCGATACCTAAGCGACTCGCCGGAAGTTAACTCGCTTATAACTCGGTAAATACGCGTCCGAGAGAACTGGCGTCACGACACACGGTTTCGTATGCACAGTTTACCACGAATATAACGTTTAAAATCATCTAGGAACGATAGGAAAAAAGTTTACTCTTACCGCGAACCGTCTAACCGACACGGCGCGGTACTTAGCAATTTTATCGTTCCAGCGATACCTAAGCGACTCGCCGGAAGTTAACTCGCTTATAACTCGGTAAATACGCGTCCGAGAGAACTGGCGTCACGACACACGGTTTCGTATGCACAGTTTACCACGAATATAACGTTTAAAATCATCTAGGAACGATAGGAAAAAAGTTTACTCTTACCGCGAACCGTCTAACCGACACGGCGCGGTACTTAGCAATTTTATCGTTCCAGCGATACCTAAGCGACTCGCCGGAAGTTAACTCGCTTATAACTCGGTAAATACGCGTCCGAGAGAACTGGCGTCACGACACACGGTTTCGTATGCACAGTTTACCACGAATATAACGTTTAAAATCATCTAGGAACGATAGGAAAAAAGTTTACTCTTACCGCGAACCGTCTAACCGACACGGCGCGGTACTTAGCAATTTTATCGTTCCAGCGATACCTAAGCGACTCGCCGGAAGTTAACTCGCTTATAACTCGGTAAATACGCGTCCGAGAGAACTGGCGTCACGACACACGGTTTCGTATGCACAGTTTACCACGAATATAACGTTTAAAATCATCTAGGAACGATAGGAAAAAAGTTTACTCTTACCGCGAACCGTCTAACCGACACGGCGCGGTACTTAGCAATTTTATCGTTCCAGCGATACCTAAGCGACTCGCCGGAAGTTAACTCGCTTATAACTCGGTAAATACGCGTCCGAGAGAACTGGCGTCACGACACACGGTTTCGTATGCACAGTTTACCACGAATATAACGTTTAAAATCATCTAGGAACGATAGGAAAAAAGTTTACTCTTACCGCGAACCGTCTAACCGACACGGCGCGGTACTTAGCAATTTTATCGTTCCAGCGATACCTACGCGACTCGCCGGAAGTTAACTCGCTTATAACTCGGTAAATACGCGTCCGAGAGAACTGGCGTCACGACACACGGTTTCGTATGCACAGTTTACCACGAATATAACGTTTAAAATCATCTAGGAACGATAGGAAAAAAGTTTACTCTTACCGCGAACCGTCTAACCGACACGGCGCGGTACTTAGCAATTTTATCGTTCCAGCGATACCTAAGCGACTCGCCGGAAGTTAACTCGCTTATAACTCGGTAAATACGCGTCCGAGAGAACTGGCGTCACGACACACGGTTTCGTATGCACAGTTTACCACGAATATAACGTTTAAAATCATCTAGGAACGATAGGAAAAAAGTTTACTCTTACCGCGAACCGTCTAACCGACACGGCGCGGTACTTAGCAATTTTATCGTTCCAGCGATACCTAAGCGACTCGCCGGAAGTTAACTCGCTTATAACTCGGTAAATACGCGTCCGAGAGAACTGGCGTCACGACACACGGTTTCGTATGCACAGTTTACCACGAATATAACGTTTAAAATCATCTAGGAACGATAGGAAAAAAGTTTACTCTTACCGCGAACCGTCTAACCGACACGGCGCGGTACTTAGCAATTTTATCGTTCCAGCGATACCTAAGCGACTCGCCGGAAGTTAACTCGCTTATAACTCGGTAAATACGCGTCCGAGAGAACTGGCGTCACGACACACGGTTTCGTATGCACAGTTTACCACGAATATAACGTTTAAAATCATCTAGGAACGATAGGAAAAAAGTTTACTCTTACCGCGAACCGTCTAACCGACACGGCGCGGTACTTAGCAATTTTATCGTTCCAGCGATACCTACGCGACTCGCCGGAAGTTAACTCGCTTATAACTCGGTAAATACGCGTCCGAGAGAACTGGCGTCACGACACACGGTTTCGTATGCACAGTTTACCACGAATATAACGTTTAAAATCATCTAGGAACGATAGGAAAAAAGTTTACTCTTACCGCGAACCGTCTAACCGACACGGCGCGGTACTTAGCAATTTTATCGTTCCAGCGATACCTAAGCGACTCGCCGGAAGTTAACTCGCTTATAACTCGGTAAATACGCGTCCGAGAGAACTGGCGTCACGACACACGGTTTCGTATGCACAGTTTACCACGAATATAACGTTTAAAATCATCTAGGAACGATAGGAAAAAAGTTTACTCTTACCGCGAACCGTCTAACCGACACGGCGCGGTACTTAGCAATTTTATCGTTCCAGCGATACCTAAGCGACTCGCCGGAAGTTAACTCGCTTATAACTCGGTAAATACGCGTCCGAGAGAACTGGCGTCACGACACACGGTTTCGTATGCACAGTTTACCACGAATATAACGTTTAAAATCATCTAGGAACGATAGGAAAAAAGTTTACTCTTACCGCGAACCGTCTAACCGACACGGCGCGGTACTTAGCAATTTTATCGTTCCAGCGATACCTAAGCGACTCGCCGGAAGTTAACTCGCTTATAACTCGGTAAATACGCGTCCGAGAGAACTGGCGTCACGACACACGGTTTCGTATGCACAGTTTACCACGAATATAACGTTTAAAATCATCTAGGAACGATAGGAAAAAAGTTTACTCTTACCGCGAACCGTCTAACCGACACGGCGCGGTACTTAGCAATTTTATCGTTCCAGCGATACCTAAGCGACTCGCCGGAAGTTAACTCGCTTATAACTCGGTAAATACGCGTCCGAGAGAACTGGCGTCACGACACACGGTTTCGTATGCACAGTTTACCACGAATATAACGTTTAAAATCATCTAGGAACGATAGGAAAAAAGTTTACTCTTACCGCGAACCGTCTAACCGACACGGCGCGGTACTTAGCAATTTTATCGTTCCAGCGATACCTAAGCGACTCGCCGGAAGTTAACTCGCTTATAACTCGGTAAATACGCGTCCGAGAGAACTGGCGTCACGACACACGGTTTCGTATGCACAGTTTACCACGAATATAACGTTTAAAATCATCTAGGAACGATAGGAAAAAAGTTTACTCTTACCGCGAACCGTCTAACCGACACGGCGCGGTACTTAGCAATTTTATCGTTCCAGCGATACCTAAGCGACTCGCCGGAAGTTAACTCGCTTATAACTCGGTAAATACGCGTCCGAGAGAACTGGCGTCACGACACACGGTTTCGTATGCACAGTTTACCACGAATATAACGTTTAAAATCATCTAGGAACGATAGGAAAAAAGTTTACTCTTACCGCGAACCGTCTAACCGACACGGCGCGGTACTTAGCAATTTTATCGTTCCAGCGATACCTAAGCGACTCGCCGGAAGTTAACTCGCTTATAACTCGGTAAATACGCGTCCGAGAGAACTGGCGTCACGACACACGGTTTCGTATGCACAGTTTACCACGAATATAACGTTTAAAATCATCTAGGAACGATAGGAAAAAAGTTTACTCTTACCGCGAACCGTCTAACCGACACGGCGCGGTACTTAGCAATTTTATCGTTCCAGCGATACCTAAGCGACTCGCCGGAAGTTAACTCGCTTATAACTCGGTAAATACGCGTCCGAGAGAACTGGCGTCACGACACACGGTTTCGTATGCACAGTTTACCACGAATATAACGTTTAAAATCATCTAGGAACGATAGGAAAAAAGTTTACTCTTACCGCGAACCGTCTAACCGACACGGCGCGGTACTTAGCAATTTTATCGTTCCAGCGATACCTAAGCGACTCGCCGGAAGTTAACTCGCTTATAACTCGGTAAATACGCGTCCGAGAGAACTGGCGTCACGACACACGGTTTCGTATGCACAGTTTACCACGAATATAACGTTTAAACTCATCTAGGAACGATAGGGAAAAAGTTTACTCTTACCGCGAACCGTCTAACCGACACGGCGCGGTACTTAGCAATTTTATCGTTCCAGCGATACCTAAGCGACTCGCCGGAAGTTAACTCGCTTATAACTCGGTAAATACGCGTCCGAGAGAACTGGCGTCACGACACACGGTTTCGTATGCACAGTTTACCACGAATATAACGTTTAAAATCATCTAGGAACGATAGGAAAAAAGTTTACTCTTACCGCGAACCGTCTAACCGACACGGCGCGGTACTTAGCAATTTTATCGTTCCAGCGATACCTAAGCGACTCGCCGGAAGTTAACTCGCTTATAACTCGGTAAATACGCGTCCGAGAGAACTGGCGTCACGACACACGGTTTCGTATGCACAGTTTACCACGAATATAACGTTTAAAATCATCTAGGAACGATAGGAAAAAAGTTTACTCTTACCGCGAACCGTCTAACCGACACGGCGCGGTACTTAGCAATTTTATCGTTCCAGCGATACCTAAGCGACTCGCCGGAAGTTAACTCGCTTATAACTCGGTAAATACGCGTCCGAGAGAACTGGCGTCACGACACACGGTTTCGTATGCACAGTTTACCACGAATATAACGTTTAAAATCATCTAGGAACGATAGGAAAAAAGTTTACTCTTACCGCGAACCGTCTAACCGACACGGCGCGGTACTTAGCAATTTTATCGTTCCAGCGATACCTAAGCGACTCGCCGGAAGTTAACTCGCTTATAACTCGGTAAATACGCGTCCGAGAGAACTGGCGTCACGACACACGGTTTCGTATGCACAGTTTACCACGAATATAACGTTTAAAATCATCTAGGAACGATAGGAAAAAAGTTTACTCTTACCGCGAACCGTCTAACCGACACGGCGCGGTACTTAGCAATTTTATCGTTCCAGCGATACCTAAGCGACTCGCCGGAAGTTAACTCGCTTATAACTCGGTAAATACGCGTCCGAGAGAACTGGCGTCACGACACACGGTTTCGTATGCACAGTTTACCACGAATATAACGTTTAAAATCATCTAGGAACGATAGGAAAAAAGTTTACTCTTACCGCGAACCGTCTAACCGACACGGCGCGGTACTTAGCAATTTTATCGTTCCAGCGATACCTAAGCGACTCGCCGGAAGTTAACTCGCTTATAACTCGGTAAATACGCGTCCGAGAGAACTGGCGTCACGACACACGGTTTCGTATGCACAGTTTACCACGAATATAACGTTTAAAATCATCTAGGAACGATAGGAAAAAAGTTTACTCTTACCGCGAACCGTCTAACCGACACGGCGCGGTACTTAGCAATTTTATCGTTCCAGCGATACCTAAGCGACTCGCCGGAAGTTAACTCGCTTATAACTCGGTAAATACGCGTCCGAGAGAACTGGCGTCACGACACACGGTTTCGTATGCACAGTTTACCACGAATATAACGTTTAAAATCATCTAGGAACGATAGGAAAAAAGTTTACTCTTACCGCGAACCGTCTAACCGACACGGCGCGGTACTTAGCAATTTTATCGTTCCAGCGATACCTAAGCGACTCGCCGGAAGTTAACTCGCTTATAACTCGGTAAATACGCGTCCGAGAGAACTGGCGTCACGACACACGGTTTCGTATGCACAGTTTACCACGAATATAACGTTTAAAATCATCTAGGAACGATAGGAAAAAAGTTTACTCTTACCGCGAACCGTCTAACCGACACGGCGCGGTACTTAGCAATTTTATCGTTCCAGCGATACCTAAGCGACTCGCCGGAAGTTAACTCGCTTATAACTCGGTAAATACGCGTCCGAGAGAACTGGCGTCACGACACACGGTTTCGTATGCACAGTTTACCACGAATATAACGTTTAAAATCATCTAGGAACGATAGGAAAAAAGTTTACTCTTACCGCGAACCGTCTAACCGACACGGCGCGGTACTTAGCAATTTTATCGTTCCAGCGATACCTAAGCGACTCGCCGGAAGTTAACTCGCTTATAACTCGGTAAATACGCGTCCGAGAGAACTGGCGTCACGACACACGGTTTCGTATGCACAGTTTACCACGAATATAACGTTTAAAATCATCTAGGAACGATAGGAAAAAAGTTTACTCTTACCGCGAACCGTCTAACCGACACGGCGCGGTACTTAGCAATTTTATCGTTCCAGCGATACCTAAGCGACTCGCCGGAAGTTAACTCGCTTATAACTCGGTAAATACGCGTCCGAGAGAACTGGCGTCACGACACACGGTTTCGTATGCACAGTTTACCACGAATATAACGTTTAAAATCATCTAGGAACGATAGGAAAAAAGTTTACTCTTACCGCGAACCGTCTAACCGACACGGCGCGGTACTTAGCAATTTTATCGTTCCAGCGATACCTAAGCGACTCGCCGGAAGTTAACTCGCTTATAACTCGGTAAATACGCGTCCGAGAGAACTGGCGTCACGACACACGGTTTCGTATGCACAGTTTACCACGAATATAACGTTTAAAATCATCTAGGAACGATAGGAAAAAAGTTTACTCTTACCGCGAACCGTCTAACCGACACGGCGCGGTACTTAGCAATTTTATCGTTCCAGCGATACCTAAGCGACTCGCCGGAAGTTAACTCGCTTATAACTCGGTAAATACGCGTCCGAGAGAACTGGCGTCACGACACACGGTTTCGTATGCACAGTTTACCACGAATATAACGTTTAAAATCATCTAGGAACGATAGGAAAAAAGTTTACTCTTACCGCGAACCGTCTAACCGACACGGCGCGGTACTTAGCAATTTTATCGTTCCAGCGATACCTAAGCGACTCGCCGGAAGTTAACTCGCTTATAACTCGGTAAATACGCGTCCGAGAGAACTGGCGTCACGACACACGGTTTCGTATGCACAGTTTACCACGAATATAACGTTTAAAATCATCTAGGAACGATAGGAAAAAAGTTTACTCTTACCGCGAACCGTCTAACCGACACGGCGCGGTACTTAGCAATTTTATCGTTCCAGCGATACCTAAGCGACTCGCCGGAAGTTAACTCGCTTATAACTCGGTAAATACGCGTCCGAGAGAACTGGCGTCACGACACACGGTTTCGTATGCACAGTTTACCACGAATATAACGTTTAAAATCATCTAGGAA
Organism: Lasioglossum lativentre; assembly: GCA_916610255.1. NCBI lineage: Eukaryota > Metazoa > Arthropoda > Insecta > Hymenoptera > Halictidae > Lasioglossum > Lasioglossum lativentre. The sequence continues at coordinate 126,840 of CAKAJI010000020.1, forward strand.
CGATAGGAAAAAAGTTTACTCTTACCGCGAACCGTCTAACCGACACGGCGCGGTACTTAGCAATTTTATCGTTCCAGCGATACCTAAGCGACTCGCCGGAAGTTAACTCGCTTATAACTCGGTAAATACGCGTCCGAGAGAACTGGCGTCACGACACACGGTTTCGTATGCACAGTTTACCACGAATATAACGTTTAAAATCATCTAGGAACGATAGGAAAAAAGTTTACTCTTACCGCGAACCGTCTAACCGACACGGCGCGGTACTTAGCAATTTTATCGTTCCAGCGATACCTAAGCGACTCGCCGGAAGTTAACTCGCTTATAACTCGGTAAATACGCGTCCGAGAGAACTGGCGTCACGACACACGGTTTCGTATGCACAGTTTACCACGAATATAACGTTTAAAATCATCTAGGAACGATAGGAAAAAAGTTTACTCTTACCGCGAACCGTCTAACCGACACGGCGCGGTACTTAGCAATTTTATCGTTCCAGCGATACCTAAGCGACTCGCCGGAAGTTAACTCGCTTATAACTCGGTAAATACGCGTCCGAGAGAACTGGCGTCACGACACACGGTTTCGTATGCACAGTTTACCACGAATATAACGTTTAAAATCATCTAGGAACGATAGGAAAAAAGTTTACTCTTACCGCGAACCGTCTAACCGACACGGCGCGGTACTTAGCAATTTTATCGTTCCAGCGATACCTAAGCGACTCGCCGGAAGTTAACTCGCTTATAACTCGGTAAATACGCGTCCGAGAGAACTGGCGTCACGACACACGGTTTCGTATGCACAGTTTACCACGAATATAACGTTTAAAATCATCTAGGAACGATAGGAAAAAAGTTTACTCTTACCGCGAACCGTCTAACCGACACGGCGCGGTACTTAGCAATTTTATCGTTCCAGCGATACCTAAGCGACTCGCCGGAAGTTAACTCGCTTATAACTCGGTAAATACGCGTCCGAGAGAACTGGCGTCACGACACACGGTTTCGTATGCACAGTTTACCACGAATATAACGTTTAAAATCATCTAGGAACGATAGGAAAAAAGTTTACTCTTACCGCGACCCGTCTAACCGACACGGCGCGGTACTTAGCAATTTTATCGTTCCAGCGATACCTAAGCGACTCGCCGGAAGTTAACTCGCTTATAACTCGGTAAATACGCGTCCGAGAGAACTGGCGTCACGACACACGGTTTCGTATGCACAGTTTACCACGAATATAACGTTTAAAATCATCTAGGAACGATAGGAAAAAAGTTTACTCTTACCGCGAACCGTCTAACCGACACGGCGCGGTACTTAGCAATTTTATCGTTCCAGCGATACCTAAGCGACTCGCCGGAAGTTAACTCGCTTATAACTCGGTAAATACGCGTCCGAGAGAACTGGCGTCACGACACACGGTTTCGTATGCACAGTTTACCACGAATATAACGTTTAAAATCATCTAGGAACGATAGGAAAAAAGTTTACTCTTACCGCGAACCGTCTAACCGACACGGCGCGGTACTTAGCAATTTTATCGTTCCAGCGATACCTAAGCGACTCGCCGGAAGTTAACTCGCTTATAACTCGGTAAATACGCGTCCGAGAGAACTGGCGTCACGACACACGGTTTCGTATGCACAGTTTACCACGAATATAACGTTTAAAATCATCTAGGAACGATAGGAAAAAAGTTTACTCTTACCGCGAACCGTCTAACCGACACGGCGCGGTACTTAGCAATTTTATCGTTCCAGCGATACCTAAGCGACTCGCCGGAAGTTAACTCGCTTATAACTCGGTAAATACGCGTCCGAGAGAACTGGCGTCACGACACACGGTTTCGTATGCACAGTTTACCACGAATATAACGTTTAAAATCATCTAGGAACGATAGGAAAAAAGTTTACTCTTACCGCGAACCGTCTAACCGACACGGCGCGGTACTTAGCAATTTTATCGTTCCAGCGATACCTAAGCGACTCGCCGGAAGTTAACTCGCTTATAACTCGGTAAATACGCGTCCGAGAGAACTGGCGTCACGACACACGGTTTCGTATGCACAGTTTACCACGAATATAACGTTTAAAATCATCTAGGAACGATAGGAAAAAAGTTTACTCTTACCGCGAACCGTCTAACCGACACGGCGCGGTACTTAGCAATTTTATCGTTCCAGCGATACCTAAGCGACTCGCCGGAAGTTAACTCGCTTATAACTCGGTAAATACGCGTCCGAGAGAACTGGCGTCACGACACACGGTTTCGTATGCACAGTTTACCACGAATATAACGTTTAAAATCATCTAGGAACGATAGGAAAAAAGTTTACTCTTACCGCGAACCGTCTAACCGACACGGCGCGGTACTTAGCAATTTTATCGTTCCAGCGATACCTAAGCGACTCGCCGGAAGTTAACTCGCTTATAACTCGGTAAATACGCGTCCGAGAGAACTGGCGTCACGACACACGGTTTCGTATGCACAGTTTACCACGAATATAACGTTTAAAATCATCTAGGAACGATAGGAAAAAAGTTTACTCTTACCGCGAACCGTCTAACCGACACGGCGCGGTACTTAGCAATTTTATCGTTCCAGCGATACCTAAGCGACTCGCCGGAAGTTAACTCGCTTATAACTCGGTAAATACGCGTCCGAGAGAACTGGCGTCACGACACACGGTTTCGTATGCACAGTTTACCACGAATATAACGTTTAAACTCATCTAGGAACGATAGGAAAAAAGTTTACTCTTACCGCGAACCGTCTAACCGACACGGCGCGGTACTTAGCAATTTTATCGTTCCAGCGATACCTAAGCGACTCGCCGGAAGTTAACTCGCTTATAACTCGGTAAATACGCGTCCGAGAGAACTGGCGTCACGACACACGGTTTCGTATGCACAGTTTACCACGAATATAACGTTTAAAATCATCTAGGAACGATAGGAAAAAAGTTTACTCTTACCGCGAACCGTCTAACCGACACGGCGCGGTACTTAGCAATTTTATCGTTCCAGCGATACCTAAGCGACTCGCCGGAAGTTAACTCGCTTATAACTCGGTAAATACGCGTCCGAGAGAACTGGCGTCACGACACACGGTTTCGTATGCACAGTTTACCACGAATATAACGTTTAAAATCATCTAGGAACGATAGGAAAAAAGTTTACTCTTACCGCGAACCGTCTAACCGACACGGCGCGGTACTTAGCAATTTTATCGTTCCAGCGATACCTAAGCGACTCGCCGGAAGTTAACTCGCTTATAACTCGGTAAATACGCGTCCGAGAGAACTGGCGTCACGACACACGGTTTCGTATGCACAGTTTACCACGAATATAACGTTTAAAATCATCTAGGAACGATAGGAAAAAAGTTTACTCTTACCGCGAACCGTCTAACCGACACGGCGCGGTACTTAGCAATTTTATCGTTCCAGCGATACCTAAGCGACTCGCCGGAAGTTAACTCGCTTATAACTCGGTAAATACGCGTCCGAGAGAACTGGCGTCACGACACACGGTTTCGTATGCACAGTTTACCACGAATATAACGTTTAAAATCATCTAGGAACGATAGGAAAAAAGTTTACTCTTACCGCGAACCGTCTAACCGACACGGCGCGGTACTTAGCAATTTTATCGTTCCAGCGATACCTAAGCGACTCGCCGGAAGTTAACTCGCTTATAACTCGGTAAATACGCGTCCGAGAGAACTGGCGTCACGACACACGGTTTCGTATGCACAGTTTACCACGAATATAACGTTTAAAATCATCTAGGAACGATAGGAAAAAAGTTTACTCTTACCGCGAACCGTCTAACCGACACGGCGCGGTACTTAGCAATTTTATCGTTCCAGCGATACCTAAGCGACTCGCCGGAAGTTAACTCGCTTATAACTCGGTAAATACGCGTCCGAGAGAACTGGCGTCACGACACACGGTTTCGTATGCACAGTTTACCACGAATATAACGTTTAAAATCATCTAGGAACGATAGGAAAAAAGTTTACTCTTACCGCGAACCGTCTAACCGACACGGCGCGGTACTTAGCAATTTTATCGTTCCAGCGATACCTAAGCGACTCGCCGGAAGTTAACTCGCTTATAACTCGGTAAATACGCGTCCGAGAGAACTGGCGTCACGACACACGGTTTCGTATGCACAGTTTACCACGAATATAACGTTTAAAATCATCTAGGAACGATAGGAAAAAAGTTTACTCTTACCGCGAACCGTCTAACCGACACGGCGCGGTACTTAGCAATTTTATCGTTCCAGCGATACCTAAGCGACTCGCCGGAAGTTAACTCGCTTATAACTCGGTAAATACGCGTCCGAGAGAACTGGCGTCACGACACACGGTTTCGTATGCACAGTTTACCACGAATATAACGTTTAAAATCATCTAGGAACGATAGGAAAAAAGTTTACTCTTACCGCGAACCGTCTAACCGACACGGCGCGGTACTTAGCAATTTTATCGTTCCAGCGATACCTAAGCGACTCGCCGGAAGTTAACTCGCTTATAACTCGGTAAATACGCGTCCGAGAGAACTGGCGTCACGACACACGGTTTCGTATGCACAGTTTACCACGAATATAACGTTTAAAATCATCTAGGAACGATAGGAAAAAAGTTTACTCTTACCGCGAACCGTCTAACCGACACGGCGCGGTACTTAGCAATTTTATCGTTCCAGCGATACCTAAGCGACTCGCCGGAAGTTAACTCGCTTATAACTCGGTAAATACGCGTCCGAGAGAACTGGCGTCACGACACACGGTTTCGTATGCACAGTTTACCACGAATATAACGTTTAAAATCATCTAGGAACGATAGGAAAAAAGTTTACTCTTACCGCGAACCGTCTAACCGACACGGCGCGGTACTTAGCAATTTTATCGTTCCAGCGATACCTAAGCGACTCGCCGGAAGTTAACTCGCTTATAACTCGGTAAATACGCGTCCGAGAGAACTGGCGTCACGACACACGGTTTCGTATGCACAGTTTACCACGAATATAACGTTTAAAATCATCTAGGAACGATAGGAAAAAAGTTTACTCTTACCGCGAACCGTCTAACCGACACGGCGCGGTACTTAGCAATTTTATCGTTCCAGCGATACCTAAGCGACTCGCCGGAAGTTAACTCGCTTATAACTCGGTAAATACGCGTCCGAGAGAACTGGCGTCACGACACACGGTTTCGTATGCACAGTTTACCACGAATATAACGTTTAAAATCATCTAGGAACGATAGGAAAAAAGTTTACTCTTACCGCGAACCGTCTAACCGACACGGCGCGGTACTTAGCAATTTTATCGTTCCAGCGATACCTAAGCGACTCGCCGGAAGTTAACTCGCTTATAACTCGGTAAATACGCGTCCGAGAGAACTGGCGTCACGACACACGGTTTCGTATGCACAGTTTACCACGAATATAACGTTTAAATCATCTAGGAACGATAGGAAAAAAGTTTACTCTTACCGCGAACCGTCTAACCGACACGGCGCGGTACTTAGCAATTTTATCGTTCCAGCGATACCTAAGCGACTCGCCGGAAGTTAACTCGCTTATAACTCGGTAAATACGCGTCCGAGAGAACTGGCGTCACGACAGCACGGTTTCGTATGCACAGTTTACCACGAATATAACGTTTAAAATCATCTAGGAACGATAGGAAAAAAGTTTACTCTTACCGCGAACCGTCTAACCGACACGGCGCGGTACTTAGCAATTTTATCGTTCCAGCGATACCTAAGCGACTCGCCGGAAGTTAACTCGCTTATAACTCGGTAAATACGCGTCCGAGAGAACTGGCGTCACGACACACGGTTTCGTATGCACAGTTTACCACGAATATAACGTTTAAAATCATCTAGGAACGATAGGAAAAAAGTTTACTCTTACCGCGAACCGTCTAACCGACACGGCGCGGTACTTAGCAATTTTATCGTTCCAGCGATACCTAAGCGACTCGCCGGAAGTTAACTCGCTTATAACTCGGTAAATACGCGTCCGAGAGAACTGGCGTCACGACACACGGTTTCGTATGCACAGTTTACCACGAATATAACGTTTAAAATCATCTAGGAACGATAGGAAAAAAGTTTACTCTTACCGCGAACCGTCTAACCGACACGGCGCGGTACTTAGCAATTTTATCGTTCCAGCGATACCTAAGCGACTCGCCGGAAGTTAACTCGCTTATAACTCGGTAAATACGCGTCCGAGAGAACTGGCGTCACGACACACGGTTTCGTATGCACAGTTTACCACGAATATAACGTTTAAAATCATCTAGGAACGATAGGAAAAAAGTTTACTCTTACCGCGAACCGTCTAACCGACACGGCGCGGTACTTAGCAATTTTATCGTTCCAGCGATACCTAAGCGACTCGCCGGAAGTTAACTCGCTTATAACTCGGTAAATACGCGTCCGAGAGAACTGGCGTCACGACACACGGTTTCGTATGCACAGTTTACCACGAATATAACGTTTAAAATCATCTAGGAACGATAGGAAAAAAGTTTACTCTTACCGCGAACCGTCTAACCGACACGGCGCGGTACTTAGCAATTTTATCGTTCCAGCGATACCTAAGCGACTCGCCGGAAGTTAACTCGCTTATAACTCGGTAAATACGCGTCCGAGAGAACTGGCGTCACGACACACGGTTTCGTATGCACAGTTTACCACGAATATAACGTTTAAAATCATCTAGGAACGATAGGAAAAAAGTTTACTCTTACCGCGAACCGTCTAACCGACACGGCGCGGTACTTAGCAATTTTATCGTTCCAGCGATACCTAAGCGACTCGCCGGAAGTTAACTCGCTTATAACTCGGTAAATACGCGTCCGAGAGAACTGGCGTCACGACACACGGTTTCGTATGCACAGTTTACCACGAATATAACGTTTAAAATCATCTAGGAACGATAGGAAAAAAGTTTACTCTTACCGCGAACCGTCTAACCGACACGGCGCGGTACTTAGCAATTTTATCGTTCCAGCGATACCTAAGCGACTCGCCGGAAGTTAACTCGCTTATAACTCGGTAAATACGCGTCCGAGAGAACTGGCGTCACGACACACGGTTTCGTATGCACAGTTTACCACGAATATAACGTTTAAAATCATCTAGGAACGATAGGAAAAAAGTTTACTCTTACCGCGAACCGTCTAACCGACACGGCGCGGTACTTAGCAATTTTATCGTTCCAGCGATACCTAAGCGACTCGCCGGAAGTTAACTCGCTTATAACTCGGTAAATACGCGTCCGAGAGAACTGGCGTCACGACACACGGTTTCGTATGCACAGTTTACCACGAATATAACGTTTAAAATCATCTAGGAACGATAGGAAAAAAGTTTACTCTTACCGCGAACCGTCTAACCGACACGGCGCGGTACTTAGCAATTTTATCGTTCCAGCGATACCTAAGCGACTCGCCGGAAGTTAACTCGCTTATAACTCGGTAAATACGCGTCCGAGAGAACTGGCGTCACGACACACGGTTTCGTATGCACAGTTTACCACGAATATAACGTTTAAAATCATCTAGGAACGATAGGAAAAAAGTTTACTCTTACCGCGAACCGTCTAACCGACACGGCGCGGTACTTAGCAATTTTATCGTTCCAGCGATACCTAAGCGACTCGCCGGAAGTTAACTCGCTTATAACTCGGTAAATACGCGTCCGAGAGAACTGGCGTCACGACACACGGTTTCGTATGCACAGTTTACCACGAATATAACGTTTAAAATCATCTAGGAACGATAGGAAAAAAGTTTACTCTTACCGCGAACCGTCTAACCGACACGGCGCGGTACTTAGCAATTTTATCGTTCCAGCGATACCTAAGCGACTCGCCGGAAGTTAACTCGCTTATAACTCGGTAAATACGCGTCCGAGAGAACTGGCGTCACGACACACGGTTTCGTATGCACAGTTTACCACGAATATAACGTTTAAAATCATCTAGGAACGATAGGAAAAAAGTTTACTCTTACCGCGAACCGTCTAACCGACACGGCGCGGTACTTAGCAATTTTATCGTTCCAGCGATACCTAAGCGACTCGCCGGAAGTTAACTCGCTTATAACTCGGTAAATACGCGTCCGAGAGAACTGGCGTCACGACACACGGTTTCGTATGCACAGTTTACCACTAATATAACGTTTAAAATCATCTAGGAACGATAGGAAAAAAGTTTACTCTTACCGCGAACCGTCTAACCGACACGGCGCGGTACTTAGCAATTTTATCGTTCCAGCGATACCTAAGCGACTCGCCGGAAGTTAACTCGCTTATAACTCGGTAAATACGCGTCCGAGAGAACTGGCGTCACGACACACGGTTTCGTATGCACAGTTTACCACGAATATAACGTTTAAAATCATCTAGGAACGATAGGAAAAAAGTTTACTCTTACCGCGAACCGTCTAACCGACACGGCGCGGTACTTAGCAATTTTATCGTTCCAGCGATACCTAAGCGACTCGCCGGAAGTTAACTCGCTTATAACTCGGTAAATACGCGTCCGAGAGAACTGGCGTCACGACACACGGTTTCGTATGCACAGTTTACCACGAATATAACGTTTAAAATCATCTAGGAACGATAGGAAAAAAGTTTACTCTTACCGCGAACCGTCTAACCGACACGGCGCGGTACTTAGCAATTTTATCGTTCCAGCGATACCTAAGCGACTCGCCGGAAGTTAACTCGCTTATAACTCGGTAAATACGCGTCCGAGAGAACTGGCGTCACGACACACGGTTTCGTATGCACAGTTTACCACGAATATAACGTTTAAAATCATCTAGGAACGATAGGAAAAAAGTTTACTCTTACCGCGAACCGTCTAACCGACACGGCGCGGTACTTAGCAATTTTATCGTTCCAGCGATACCTAAGCGACTCGCCGGAAGTTAACTCGCTTATAACTCGGTAAATACGCGTCCGAGAGAACTGGCGTCACGACACACGGTTTCGTATGCACAGTTTACCACGAATATAACGTTTAAAATCATCTAGGAACGATAGGAAAAAAGTTTACTCTTACCGCGAACCGTCTAACCGACACGGCGCGGTACTTAGCAATTTTATCGTTCCAGCGATACCTAAGCGACTCGCCGGAAGTTAACTCGCTTATAACTCGGTAAATACGCGTCCGAGAGAACTGGCGTCACGACACACGGTTTCGTATGCACAGTTTACCACGAATATAACGTTTAAAATCATCTAGGAACGATAGGAAAAAAGTTTACTCTTACCGCGAACCGTCTAACCGACACGGCGCGGTACTTAGCAATATTATCGTTCCAGCGATACCTAAGCGACTCGCCGGAAGTTAACTCGCTTATAACTCGGTAAATACGCGTCCGAGAGAACTGGCGTCACGACACACGGTTTCGTATGCACAGTTTACCACGAATATAACGTTTAAAATCATCTAGGAACGATAGGAAAAAAGTTTACTCTTACCGCGAACCGTCTAACCGACACGGCGCGGTACTTAGCAATTTTATCGTTCCAGCGATACCTAAGCGACTCGCCGGAAGTTAACTCGCTTATAACTCGGTAAATACGCGTCCGAGAGAACTGGCGTCACGACACACGGTTTCGTATGCACAGTTTACCACGAATATAACGTTTAAAATCATCTAGGAACGATAGGAAAAAAGTTTACTCTTACCGCGAACCGTCTAACCGACACGGCGCGGTACTTAGCAATTTTATCGTTCCAGCGATACCTAAGCGACTCGCCGGAAGTTAACTCGCTTATAACTCGGTAAATACGCGTCCGAGAGAACTGGCGTCACGACACACGGTTTCGTATGCACAGTTTACCACGAATATAACGTTTAAAATCATCTAGGAACGATAGGAAAAAAGTTTACTCTTACCGCGAACCGTCTAACCGACACGGCGCGGTACTTAGCAATTTTATCGTTCCAGCGATACCTAAGCGACTCGCCGGAAGTTAACTCGCTTATAACTCGGTAAATACGCGTCCGAGAGAACTGGCGTCACGACACACGGTTTCGTATGCACAGTTTACCACGAATATAACGTTTAAAATCATCTAGGAACGATAGGAAAAAAGTTTACTCTTACCGCGAACCGTCTAACCGACACGGCGCGGTACTTAGCAATTTTATCGTTCCAGCGATACCTAAGCGACTCGCCGGAAGTTAACTCGCTTATAACTCGGTAAATACGCGTCCGAGAGAACTGGCGTCACGACACACGGTTTCGTATGCACAGTTTACCACGAATATAACGTTTAAAATCATCTAGGAACGATAGGAAAAAAGTTTACTCTTACCGCGAACCGTCTAACCGACACGGCGCGGTACTTAGCAATTTTATCGTTCCAGCGATACCTAAGCGACTCGCCGGAAGTTAACTCGCTTATAACTCGGTAAATACGCGTCCGAGAGAACTGGCGTCACGACACACGGTTTCGTATGCACAGTTTACCACGAATATAACGTTTAAAATCATCTAGGAACGATAGGAAAAAAGTTTACTCTTACCGCGAACCGTCTAACCGACACGGCGCGGTACTTAGCAATTTTATCGTTCCAGCGATACCTAAGCGACTCGCCGGAAGTTAACTCGCTTATAACTCGGTAAATACGCGTCCGAGAGAACTGGCGTCACGACACACGGTTTCGTATGCACAGTTTACCACGAATATAACGTTTAAAATCATCTAGGAACGATAGGAAAAAAGTTTACTCTTACCGCGAACCGTCTAACCGACACGGCGCGGTACTTAGCAATTTTATCGTTCCAGCGATACCTAAGCGACTCGCCGGAAGTTAACTCGCTTATAACTCGGTAAATACGCGTCCGAGAGAACTGGCGTCACGACACACGGTTTCGTATGCACAGTTTACCACGAATATAACGTTTAAAATCATCTAGGAACGATAGGAAAAAAGTTTACTCTTACCGCGAACCGTCTAACCGACACGGCGCGGTACTTAGCAATTTTATCGTTCCAGCGATACCTACGCGACTCGCCGGAAGTTAACTCGCTTATAACTCGGTAAATACGCGTCCGAGAGAACTGGCGTCACGACACACGGTTTCGTATGCACAGTTTACCACGAATATAACGTTTAAAATCATCTAGGAACGATAGGAAAAAAGTTTACTCTTACCGCTAACCGTCTAACCGACACGGCGCGGTACTTAGCAATTTTATCGTTCCAGCGATACCTAAGCGACTCGCCGGAAGTTAACTCGCTTATAACTCGGTAAATACGCGTCCGAGAGAACTGGCGTCACGACACACGGTTTCGTATGCACAGTTTACCACGAATATAACGTTTAAAATCATCTAGGAACGATAGGAAAAAAGTTTACTCTTACCGCGAACCGTCTAACCGACACGGCGCGGTACTTAGCAATTTTATCGTTCCAGCGATACCTAAGCGACTCGCCGGAAGTTAACTCGCTTATAACTCGGTAAATACGCGTCCGAGAGAACTGGCGTCACGACACACGGTTTCGTATGCACAGTTTACCACGAATATAACGTTTAAAATCATCTAGGAACGATAGGAAAAAAGTTTACTCTTACCGCGAACCGTCTAACCGACACGGCGCGGTACTTAGCAATTTTATCGTTCCAGCGATACCTAAGCGACTCGCCGGAAGTTAACTCGCTTATAACTCGGTAAATACGCGTCCGAGAGAACTGGCGTCACGACACACGGTTTCGTATGCACAGTTTACCACGAATATAACGTTTAAAATCATCTAGGAACGATAGGAAAAAAGTTTACTCTTACCGCGAACCGTCTAACCGACACGGCGCGGTACTTAGCAATTTTATCGTTCCAGCGATACCTAAGCGACTCGCCGGAAGTTAACTCGCTTATAACTCGGTAAATACGCGTCCGAGAGAACTGGCGTCACGACACACGGTTTCGTATGCACAGTTTACCACGAATATAACGTTTAAAATCATCTAGGAACGATAGGAAAAAAGTTTACTCTTACCGCGAACCGTCTAACCGACACGGCGCGGTACTTAGCAATTTTATCGTTCCAGCGATACCTAAGCGACTCGCCGGAAGTTAACTCGCTTATAACTCGGTAAATACGCGTCCGAGAGAACTGGCGTCACGACACACGGTTTCGTATGCACAGTTTACCACGAATATAACGTTTAAAATCATCTAGGAACGATAGGAAAAAAGTTTACTCTTACCGCGAACCGTCTAACCGACACGGCGCGGTACTTAGCAATTTTATCGTTCCAGCGATACCTAAGCGACTCGCCGGAAGTTAACTCGCTTATAACTCGGTAAATACGCGTCCGAGAGAACTGGCGTCACGACACACGGTTTCGTATGCACAGTTTACCACGAATATAACGTTTAAAATCATCTAGGAACGATAGGAAAAAAGTTTACTCTTACCGCGAACCGTCTAACCGACACGGCGCGGTACTTAGCAATTTTATCGTTCCAGCGATACCTAAGCGACTCGCCGGAAGTTAACTCGCTTATAACTCGGTAAATACGCGTCCGAGAGAACTGGCGTCACGACACACGGTTTCGTATGCACAGTTTACCACGAATATAACGTTTAAAATCATCTAGGAACGATAGGAAAAAAGTTTACTCTTACCGCGAACCGTCTAACCGACACGGCGCGGTACTTAGCAATTTTATCGTTCCAGCGATACCTAAGCGACTCGCCGGAAGTTAACTCGCTTATAACTCGGTAAATACGCGTCCGAGAGAACTGGCGTCACGACACACGGTTTCGTATGCACAGTTTACCACGAATATAACGTTTAAAATCATCTAGGAACGATAGGAAAAAAGTTTACTCTTACCGCGAACCGTCTAACCGACACGGCGCGGTACTTAGCAATTTTATCGTTCCAGCGATACCTAAGCGACTCGCCGGAAGTTAACTCGCTTATAACTCGGTAAATACGCGTCCGAGAGAACTGGCGTCACGACACACGGTTTCGTATGCACAGTTTACCACGAATATAACGTTTAAAATCATCTAGGAACGATAGGAAAAAAGTTTACTCTTACCGCGAACCGTCTAACCGACACGGCGCGGTACTTAGCAATTTTATCGTTCCAGCGATACCTAAGCGACTCGCCGGAAGTTAACTCGCTTATAACTCGGTAAATACGCGTCCGAGAGAACTGGCGTCACGACACACGGTTTCGTATGCACAGTTTACCACGAATATAACGTTTAAAATCATCTAGGAACGATAGGAAAAAAGTTTACTCTTACCGCGAACCGTCTAACCGACACGGCGCGGTACTTAGCAATTTTATCGTTCCAGCGATACCTAAGCGACTCGCCGGAAGTTAACTCGCTTATAACTCGGTAAATACGCGTCCGAGAGAACTGGCGTCACGACACACGGTTTCGTATGCACAGTTTACCACGAATATAACGTTTAAAATCATCTAGGAACGATAGGAAAAAAGTTTACTCTTACCGCGAACCGTCTAACCGACACGGCGCGGTACTTAGCAATTTTATCGTTCCAGCGATACCTAAGCGACTCGCCGGAAGTTAACTCGCTTATAACTCGGTAAATACGCGTCCGAGAGAACTGGCGTCACGACACACGGTTTCGTATGCACAGTTTACCACGAATATAACGTTTAAAATCATCTAGGAACGATAGGAAAAAAGTTTACTCTTACCGCGAACCGTCTAACCGACACGGCGCGGTACTTAGCAATTTTATCGTTCCAGCGATACCTAAGCGACTCGCCGGAAGTTAACTCGCTTATAACTCGGTAAATACGCGTCCGAGAGAACTGGCGTCACGACACACGGTTTCGTATGCACAGTTTACCACGAATATAACGTTTAAAATCATCTAGGAACGATAGGAAAAAAGTTTACTCTTACCGCGAACCGTCTAACCGACACGGCGCGGTACTTAGCAATTTTATCGTTCCAGCGATACCTAAGCGACTCGCCGGAAGTTAACTCGCTTATAACTCGGTAAATACGCGTCAGAGAGAACTGGCGTCACGACACACGGTTTCGTATGCACAGTTTACCACGAATATAACGTTTAAAATCATCTAGGAACGATAGGAAAAAAGTTTACTCTTACCGCGAACCGTCTAACCGACACGGCGCGGTACTTAGCAATTTTATCGTTCCAGCGATACCTAAGCGACTCGCCGGAAGTTAACTCGCTTATAACTCGGTAAATACGCGTCCGAGAGAACTGGCGTCACGACACACGGTTTCGTATGCACAGTTTACCACGAATATAACGTTTAAAATCATCTAGGAACGATAGGAAAAAAGTTTACTCTTACCGCGAACCGTCTAACCGACACGGCGCGGTACTTAGCAATTTTATCGTTCCAGCGATACCTAAGCGACTCGCCGGAAGTTAACTCGCTTATAACTCGGTAAATACGCGTCCGAGAGAACTGGCGTCACGACACACGGTTTCGTATGCACAGTTTACCACGAATATAACGTTTAAAATCATCTAGGAACGATAGGAAAAAAGTTTACTCTTACCGCGAACCGTCTAACCGACACGGCGCGGTACTTAGCAATTTTATCGTTCCAGCGATACCTAAGCGACTCGCCGGAAGTTAACTCGCTTATAACTCGGTAAATACGCGTACGAGAGAACTGGCGTCACGACACACGGTTTCGTATGCACAGTTTACCACGAATATAACGTTTAAAATCATCTAGGAACGATAGGAAAAAAGTTTACTCTTACCGCGAACCGTCTAACCGACACGGCGCGGTACTTAGCAATTTTATCGTTCCAGCGATACCTAAGCGACTCGCCGGAAGTTAACTCGCTTATAACTCGGTAAATACGCGTCCGAGAGAACTGGCGTCACGACACACGGTTTCGTATGCACAGTTTACCACGAATATAACGTTTAAAATCATCTAGGAACGATAGGAAAAAAGTTTACTCTTACCGCGAACCGTCTAACCGACACGGCGCGGTACTTAGCAATTTTATCGTTCCAGCGATACCTAAGCGACTCGCCGGAAGTTAACTCGCTTATAACTCGGTAAATACGCGTCCGAGAGAACTGGCGTCACGACACACGGTTTCGTATGCACAGTTTACCACGAATATAACGTTTAAAATCATCTAGGAACGATAGGAAAAAAGTTTACTCTTACCGCGAACCGTCTAACCGACACGGCGCGGTACTTAGCAATTTTATCGTTCCAGCGATACCTAAGCGACTCGCCGGAAGTTAACTCGCTTATAACTCGGTAAATACGCGTCCGAGAGAACTGGCGTCACGACACACGGTTTCGTATGCACAGTTTACCACGAATATAACGTTTAAAATCATCTAGGAACGATAGGAAAAAAGTTTACTCTTACCGCGAACCGTCTAACCGACACGGCGCGGTACTTAGCAATTTTATCGTTCCAGCGATACCTAAGCGACTCGCCGGAAGTTAACTCGCTTATAACTCGGTAAATACGCGTCCGAGAGAACTGGCGTCACGACACACGGTTTCGTATGCACAGTTTACCACGAATATAACGTTTAAAATCATCTAGGAACGATAGGAAAAAAGTTTACTCTTACCGCGAACCGTCTAACCGACACGGCGCGGTACTTAGCAATTTTATCGTTCCAGCGATACCTAAGCGACTCGCCGGAAGTTAACTCGCTTATAACTCGGTAAATACGCGTCCGAGAGAACTGGCGTCACGACACACGGTTTCGTATGCACAGTTTACCACGAATATAACGTTTAAAATCATCTAGGAACGATAGGAAAAAAGTTTACTCTTACCGCGAACCGTCTAACCGACACGGCGCGGTACTTAGCAATTTTATCGTTCCAGCGATACCTAAGCGACTCGCCGGAAGTTAACTCGCTTATAACTCGGTAAATACGCGTCCGAGAGAACTGGCGTCACGACACACGGTTTCGTATGCACAGTTTACCACGAATATAACGTTTAAAATCATCTAGGAACGATAGGAAAAAAGTTTACTCTTACCGCGAACCGTCTAACCGACACGGCGCGGTACTTAGCAATTTTATCGTTCCAGCGATACCTAAGCGACTCGCCGGAAGTTAACTCGCTTATAACTCGGTAAATACGCGTCCGAGAGAACTGGCGTCACGACACACGGTTTCGTATGCACAGTTTACCACGAATATAACGTTTAAAATCATCTAGGAACGATAGGAAAAAAGTTTACTCTTACCGCGAACCGTCTAACCGACACGGCGCGGTACTTAGCAATTTTATCGTTCCAGCGATACCTAAGCGACTCGCCGGAAGTTAACTCGCTTATAACTCGGTAAATACGCGTCCGAGAGAACTGGCGTCACGACACACGGTTTCGTATGCACAGTTTACCACGAATATAACGTTTAAAATCATCTAGGAACGATAGGAAAAAAGTTTACTCTTACCGCGAACCGTCTAACCGACACGGCGCGGTACTTAGCAATTTTATCGTTCCAGCGATACCTAAGCGACTCGCCGGAAGTTAACTCGCTTATAACTCGGTAAATACGCGTCCGAGAGAACTGGCGTCACGACACACGGTTTCGTATGCACAGTTTACCACGAATATAACGTTTAAAATCATCTAGGAACGATAGGAAAAAAGTTTACTCTTACCGCGAACCGTCTAACCGACACGGCGCGGTACTTAGCAATTTTATCGTTCCAGCGATACCTAAGCGACTCGCCGGAAGTTAACTCGCTTATAACTCGGTAAATACGCGTCCGAGAGAACTGGCGTCACGACACACGGTTTCGTATGCACAGTTTACCACGAATATAACGTTTAAAATCATCTAGGAACGATAGGAAAAAAGTTTACTCTTACCGCGAACCGTCTAACCGACACGGCGCGGTACTTAGCAATTTTATCGTTCCAGCGATACCTAAGCGACTCGCCGGAAGTTAACTCGCTTATAACTCGGTAAATACGCGTCCGAGAGAACTGGCGTCACGACACACGGTTTCGTATGCACAGTTTACCACGAATATAACGTTTAAAATCATCTAGGAACGATAGGAAAAAAGTTTACTCTTACCGCGAACCGTCTAACCGACACGGCGCGGTACTTAGCAATTTTATCGTTCCAGCGATACCTAAGCGACTCGCCGGAAGTTAACTCGCTTATAACTCGGTAAATACGCGTCCGAGAGAACTGGCGTCACGACACACGGTTTCGTATGCACAGTTTACCACGAATATAACGTTTAAAATCATCTAGGAACGATAGGAAAAAAGTTTACTCTTACCGCGAACCGTCTAACCGACACGGCGCGGTACTTAGCAATTTTATCGTTCCAGCGATACCTAAGCGACTCGCCGGAAGTTAACTCGCTTATAACTCGGTAAATACGCGTCCGAGAGAACTGGCGTCACGACACACGGTTTCGTATGCACAGTTTACCACGAATATAACGTTTAAAATCATCTAGGAACGATAGGAAAAAAGTTTACTCTTACCGCGAACCGTCTAACCGACACGGCGCGGTACTTAGCAATTTTATCGTTCCAGCGATACCTAAGCGACTCGCCGGAAGTTAACTCGCTTATAACTCGGTAAATACGCGTCCGAGAGAACTGGCGTCACGACACACGGTTTCGTATGCACAGTTTACCACGAATATAACGTTTAAAATCATCTAGGAACGATAGGAAAAAAGTTTACTCTTACCGCGAACCGTCTAACCGTCACGGCGCGGTACTTAGCAATTTTATCGTTCCAGCGATACCTAAGCGACTCGCCGGAAGTTAACTCGCTTATAACTCGGTAAATACGCGTCCGAGAGAACTGGCGTCACGACACACGGTTTCGTATGCACAGTTTACCACGAATATAACGTTTAAAATCATCTAGGAACGATAGGAAAAAAGTTTACTCTTACCGCGAACCGGCTAACCGACACGGCGCGGTACTTAGCAATTTTATCGTTCCAGCGATACCTAAGCGACTCGCCGGAAGTTAACTCGCTTATAACTCGGTAAATACGCGTCCGAGAGAACTGGCGTCACGACACACGGTTTCGTATGCACAGTTTACCACGAATATAACGTTTAAAATCATCTAGGAACGATAGGAAAAAAGTTTACTCTTACCGCGAACCGGCTAACCGACACGGCGCGGTACTTAGCAATTTTATCGTTCCAGCGATACCTAAGCGACTCGCCGGAAGTTAACTCGCTTATAACTCGGTAAATACGCGTCCGAGAGAACTGGCGTCACGACACACGGTTTCGTATGCACAGTTTACCACGAATATAACGTTTAAAATCATCTAGGAACGATAGGAAAAAAGTTTACTCTTACCGCGAACCGTCTAACCGACACGGCGCGGTACTTAGCAATTTTATCGTTCCAGCGATACCTAAGCGACTCGCCGGAAGTTAACTCGCTTATAACTCGGTAAATACGCGTCCGAGAGAACTGGCGTCACGTCACACGGTTTCGTATGCACAGTTTACCACGAATATAACGTTTAAAATCATCTAGGAACGATAGGAAAAAAGTTTACTCTTACCGCGAACCGTCTAACCGACACGGCGCGGTACTTAGCAATTTTATCGTTCCAGCGATACCTAAGCGACTCGCCGGAAGTTAACTCGCTTATAACTCGGTAAATACGCGTCCGAGAGAACTGGCGTCACGACACACGGTTTCGTATGCACAGTTTACCACGAATATAACGTGTAAAATCATCTAGGAACGATAGGAAAAAAGTTTACTCTTACCGCGAACCGGCTAACCGACACGGCGCGGTACTTAGCAATTTTATCGTTCCAGCGATACCTAAGCGACTCGCCGGAAGTTAACTCGCTTATAACTCGGTAAATACGCGTCCGAGAGAACTGGCGTCACGACACACGGTTTCGTATGCACAGTTTACCACGAATATAACGTTTAAAATCATCTAGGAACGATAGGAAAAAAGTTTACTCTTACCGCGAACCGTCTAACCGACACGGCGCGGTACTTAGCAATTTTATCGTTCCAGCGATACCTAAGCGACTCGCCGGAAGTTAACTCGCTTATAACTCGGTAAATACGCGTCCGAGAGAACTGGCGTCACGACACACGGTTTCGTATGCACAGTTTACCACGAATATAACGTTTAAAATCATCTAGGAACGATAGGAAAAAAGTTTACTCTTACCGCGAACCGTCTAACCGACACGGCGCGGTACTTAGCAATTTTATCGTTCCAGCGATACCTAAGCGACTCGCCGGAAGTTAACTCGCTTATAACTCGGTAAATACGCGTCCGAGAGAACTGGCGTCACGACACACGGTTTCGTATGCACAGTTTACCACGAATATAACGTTTAAAATCCTCTAGGAACGATAGGAAAAAAGTTTACTCTTACCGCGAACCGTCTAACCGACACGGCGCGGTACTTAGCAATTTTATCGTTCCAGCGATACCTAAGCGACTCGCCGGAAGTTAACTCGCTTATAACTCGGTAAATACGCGTCCGAGAGAACTGGCGTCACGACACACGGTTTCGTATGCACAGTTTACCACGAATATAACGTTTAAAATCATCTAGGAACGATAGGAAAAAAGTTTACTCTTACCGCGAACCGTCTAACCGACACGGCGCGGTACTTAGCAATTTTATCGTTCCAGCGATACCTAAGCGACTCGCCGGAAGTTAACTCGCTTATAACTCGGTAAATACGCGTCCGAGAGAACTGGCGTCACGACACACGGTTTCGTATGCACAGTTTACCACGAATATAACGTTTAAAATCATCTAGGAACGATAGGAAAAAAGTTTACTCTTACCGCGAACCGGCTAACCGACACGGCGCGGTACTTAGCAATTTTATCGTTCCAGCGATACCTAAGCGACTCGCCGGAAGTTAACTCGCTTATAACTCGGTAAATACGCGTCCGAGAGAACTGGCGTCACGACACACGGTTTCGTATGCACAGTTTACCACGAATATAACGTTTAAAATCATCTAGGAACGATAGGAAAAAAGTTTACTCTTACCGCGAACCGGCTAACCGACACGGCGCGGTACTTAGCAATTTTATCGTTCCAGCGATACCTAAGCGACTCGCCGGAAGTTAACTCGCTTATAACTCGGTAAATACGCGTCCGAGAGAACTGGCGTCACGACACACGGTTTCGTATGCACAGTTTACCACGAATATAACGTTTAAAATCATCTAGGAACGATAGGAAAAAAGTTTACTCTTACCGCGAACCGTCTAACCGACACGGCGCGGTACTTAGCAATTTTATCGTTCCAGCGATACCTAAGCGACTCGCCGGAAGTTAACTCGCTTATAACTCGGTAAATACGCGTCCGAGAGAACTGGCGTCACGTCACACGGTTTCGTATGCACAGTTTACCACGAATATAACGTTTAAAATCATCTAGGAACGATAGGAAAAAAGTTTACTCTTACCGCGAACCGTCTAACCGACACGGCGCGGTACTTAGCAATTTTATCGTTCCAGCGATACCTAAGCGACTCGCCGGAAGTTAACTCGCTTATAACTCGGTAAATACGCGTCCGAGAGAACTGGCGTCACGACACACGGTTTCGTATGCACAGTTTACCACGAATATAACGTGTAAAATCATCTAGGAACGATAGGAAAAAAGTTTACTCTTACCGCGAACCGGCTAACCGACACGGCGCGGTACTTAGCAATTTTATCGTTCCAGCGATACCTAAGCGACTCGCCGGAAGTTAACTCGCTTATAACTCGGTAAATACGCGTCCGAGAGAACTGGCGTCACGACACACGGTTTCGTATGCACAGTTTACCACGAATATAACGTTTAAAATCATCTAGGAACGATAGGAAAAAAGTTTACTCTTACCGCGAACCGTCTAACCGACACGGCGCGGTACTTAGCAATTTTATCGTTCCAGCGATACCTAAGCGACTCGCCGGAAGTTAACTCGCTTATAACTCGGTAAATACGCGTCCGAGAGAACTGGCGTCACGACACACGGTTTCGTATGCACAGTTTACCACGAATATAACGTTTAAAATCATCTAGGAACGATAGGAAAAAAGTTTACTCTTACCGCGAACCGTCTAACCGACACGGCGCGGTACTTAGCAATTTTATCGTTCCAGCGATACCTAAGCGACTCGCCGGAAGTTAACTCGCTTATAACTCGGTAAATACGCGTCCGAGAGAACTGGCGTCACGACACACGGTTTCGTATGCACAGTTTACCACGAATATAACGTTTAAAATCATCTAGGAACGATAGGAAAAAAGTTTACTCTTACCGCGAACCGTCTAACCGACACGGCGCGGTACTTAGCAATTTTATCGTTCCAGCGATACCTAAGCGACTCGCCGGAATTTAACTCGCTTATAACTCGGTAAATACGCGTCCGAGAGAACTGGCGTCACGACACACGGTTTCGTATGCACAGTTTACCACGAATATAACGTTTAAAATCATCTAGGAACGATAGGAAAAAAGTTTACTCTTACCGCGAACCGGCTAACCGACACGGCGCGGTACTTAGCAATTTTATCGTTCCAGCGATACCTAAGCGACTCGCCGGAAGTTAACTCGCTTATAACTCGGTAAATACGCGTCCGAGAGAACTGGCGTCACGACACACGGTTTCGTATGCACAGTTTACCACGAATATAACGTTTAAAATCATCTAGGAACGATAGGAAAAAAGTTTACTCTTACCGCGAACCGTCTAACCGACACGGCGCGGTACTTAGCAATTTTATCGTTCCAGCGATACCTAAGCGACTCGCCGGAAGTTAACTCGCTTATAACTCGGTAAATACGCGTCCGAGAGAACTGGCGTCACGACACACGGTTTCGTATGCACAGTTTACCACGAATATAACGTTTAAAATCAT
Source organism: Lasioglossum lativentre (assembly GCA_916610255.1). NCBI lineage: Eukaryota > Metazoa > Arthropoda > Insecta > Hymenoptera > Halictidae > Lasioglossum > Lasioglossum lativentre. Next base: position 148,777 of record CAKAJI010000020.1, read on the forward strand.
CTAGGAACGATAGGAAAAAAGTTTACTCTTACCGCGAACCGTCTAACCGACACGGCGCGGTACTTAGCAATTTTATCGTTCCAGCGATACCTAAGCGACTCGCCGGAAGTTAACTCGCTTATAACTCGGTAAATACGCGTCCGAGAGAACTGGCGTCACGACACACGGTTTCGTATGCACAGTTTACCACGAATATAACGTTTAAAATCATCTAGGAACGATAGGAAAAAAGTTTACTCTTACCGCGAACCGGCTAACCGACACGGCGCGGTACTTTGCAATTTTATCGTTCCAGCGATACCTAAGCGACTCGCCGGAAGTTAACTCGCTTATAACTCGGTAAATACGCGTCCGAGAGAACTGGCGTCACGACACACGGTTTCGTATGCACAGTTTACCACGAATATAACGTTTAAAATCATCTAGGAACGATAGGAAAAAAGTTTACTCTTACCGCGAACCGTCTAACCGACACGGCGCGGTACTTAGCAATTTTATCGTTCCAGCGATACCTAAGCGACTCGCCGGAAGTTAACTCGCTTATAACTCGGTAAATACGCGTCCGAGAGAACTGGCGTCACGACACACGGTTTCGTATGCACAGTTTACCACGAATATAACGTTTAAAATCATCTAGGAACGATAGGAAAAAAGTTTACTCTTACCGCGAACCGTCTAACCGACACGGCGCGGTACTTAGCAATTTTATCGTTCCAGCGATACCTAAGCGACTCGCCGGAAGTTAACTCGCTTATAACTCGGTAAATACGCGTCCGAGAGAACTGGCGTCACGACACACGGTTTCGTATGCACAGTTTACCACGAATATAACGTTTAAAATCATCTAGGAACGATAGGAAAAAAGTTTACTCTTACCGCGAACCGTCTAACCGACACGGCGCGGTACTTAGCAATTTTATCGTTCCAGCGATACCTAAGCGACTCGCCGGAAGTTAACTCGCTTATAACTCGGTAAATACGCGTCCGAGAGAACTGGCGTCACGACACACGGTTACGTATGCACAGTTTACCACGAATATAACGTTTAAAATCATCTAGGAACGATAGGAAAAAAGTTTACTCTTACCGCGAACCGTCTAACCGACACGGCGCGGTACTTAGCAATTTTATCGTTCCAGCGATACCTAAGCGACTCGCCGGAAGTTAACTCGCTTATAACTCGGTAAATACGCGTCCGAGAGAACTGGCGTCACGACACACGGTTTCGTATGCACAGTTTACCACGAATATAACGTTTAAAATCATCTAGGAACGATAGGAAAAAAGTTTACTCTTACCGCGAACCGTCTAACCGACACGGCGCGGTACTTAGCAATTTTATCGTTCCAGCGATACCTAAGCGACTCGCCGGAATTTAACTCGCTTATAACTCGGTAAATACGCGTCCGAGAGAACTGGCGTCACGACACACGGTTTCGTATGCACAGTTTACCACGAATATAACGTTTAAAATCATCTAGGAACGATAGGAAAAAAGTTTACTCTTACCGCGAACCGGCTAACCGACACGGCGCGGTACTTAGCAATTTTATCGTTCCAGCGATACCTAAGCGACTCGCCGGAAGTTAACTCGCTTATAACTCGGTAAATACGCGTCCGAGAGAACTGGCGTCACGACACACGGTTTCGTATGCACAGTTTACCACGAATATAACGTTTAAAATCATCTAGGAACGATAGGAAAAAAGTTTACTCTTACCGCGAACCGTCTAACCGACACGGCGCGGTACTTAGCAATTTTATCGTTCCAGCGATACCTAAGCGACTCGCCGGAAGTTAACTCGCTTATAACTCGGTAAATACGCGTCCGAGAGAACTGGCGTCACGACACACGGTTTCGTATGCACAGTTTACCACGAATATAACGTTTAAAATCATCTAGGAACGATAGGAAAAAAGTTTACTCTTACCGCGAACCGTCTAACCGACACGGCGCGGTACTTAGCAATTTTATCGTTCCAGCGATACCTAAGCGACTCGCCGGAAGTTAACTCGCTTATAACTCGGTAAATACGCGTCCGAGAGAACTGGCGTCACGACACACGGTTTCGTATGCACAGTTTACCACGAATATAACGTTTAAAATCATCTAGGAACGATAGGAAAAAAGTTTACTCTTACCGCGAACCGGCTAACCGACACGGCGCGGTACTTTGCAATTTTATCGTTCCAGCGATACCTAAGCGACTCGCCGGAAGTTAACTCGCTTATAACTCGGTAAATACGCGTCCGAGAGAACTGGCGTCACGACACACGGTTTCGTATGCACAGTTTACCACGAATATAACGTTTAAAATCATCTAGGAACGATAGGAAAAAAGTTTACTCTTACCGCGAACCGTCTAACCGACACGGCGCGGTACTTAGCAATTTTATCGTTCCAGCGATACCTAAGCGACTCGCCGGAAGTTAACTCGCTTATAACTCGGTAAATACGCGTCCGAGAGAACTGGCGTCACGACACACGGTTTCGTATGCACAGTTTACCACGAATATAACGTTTAAAATCATCTAGGAACGATAGGAAAAAAGTTTACTCTTACCGCGAACCGTCTAACCGACACGGCGCGGTACTTAGCAATTTTATCGTTCCAGCGATACCTAAGCGACTCGCCGGAAGTTAACTCGCTTATAACTCGGTAAATACGCGTCCGAGAGAACTGGCGTCACGACACACGGTTTCGTATGCACAGTTTACCACGAATATAACGTTTAAAATCATCTAGGAACGATAGGAAAAAAGTTTACTCTTACCGCGAACCGGCTAACCGACACGGCGCGGTACTTAGCAATTTTATCGTTCCAGCGATACCTAAGCGACTCGCCGGAAGTTAACTCGCTTATAACTCGGTAAATACGCGTCCGAGAGAACTGGCGTCACGACACACGGTTTCGTATGCACAGTTTACCACGAATATAACGTTTAAAATCATCTAGGAACGATAGGAAAAAAGTTTACTCTTACCGCGAACCGGCTAACCGACACGGCGCGGTACTTAGCAATTTTATCGTTCCAGCGATACCTAAGCGACTCGCCGGAAGTTAACTCGCTTATAACTCGGTAAATACGCGTCCGAGAGAACTGGCGTCACGACACACGGTTTCGTATGCACAGTTTACCACGAATATAACGTTTAAAATCATCTAGGAACGATAGGAAAAAAGTTTACTCTTACCGCGAACCGTCTAACCGACACGGCGCGGTACTTAGCAATTTTATCGTTCCAGCGATACCTAAGCGACTCGCCGGAAGTTAACTCGCTTATAACTCGGTAAATACGCGTCCGAGAGAACTGGCGTCACGACACACGGTTTCGTATGCACAGTTTACCACGAATATAACGTTTAAAATCATCTAGGAACGATAGGAAAAAAGTTTACTCTTACCGCGAACCGTCTAACCGACACGGCGCGGTACTTAGCAATTTTATCGTTCCAGCGATACCTAAGCGACTCGCCGGAAGTTAACTCGCTTATAACTCGGTAAATACGCGTCCGAGAGAACTGGCGTCACGACACACGGTTTCGTATGCACAGTTTACCACGAATATAACGTTTAAAATCATCTAGGAACGATAGGAAAAAAGTTTACTCTTACCGCGAACCGTCTAACCGACACGGCGCGGTACTTAGCAATTTTATCGTTCCAGCGATACCTAAGCGACTCGCCGGAAGTTAACTCGCTTATAACTCGGTAAATACGCGTCCGAGAGAACTGGCGTCACGACACACGGTTTCGTATGCACAGTTTACCACGAATATAACGTTTAAAATCATCTAGGAACGATAGGAAAAAAGTTTACTCTTACCGCGAACCGTCTAACCGACACGGCGCGGTACTTAGCAATTTTATCGTTCCAGCGATACCTAAGCGACTCGCCGGAAGTTAACTCGCTTATAACTCGGTAAATACGCGTCCGAGAGAACTGGCGTCACGACACACGGTTTCGTATGCACAGTTTACCACGAATATAACGTTTAAAATCATCTAGGAACGATAGGAAAAAAGTTTACTCTTACCGCGAACCGTCTAACCGACACGGCGCGGTACTTAGCAATTTTATCGTTCCAGCGATACCTAAGCGACTCGCCGGAAGTTAACTCGCTTATAACTCGGTAAATACGCGTCCGAGAGAACTGGCGTCACGACACACGGTTTCGTATGCACAGTTTACCACGAATATAACGTTTAAAATCATCTAGGAACGATAGGAAAAAAGTTTACTCTTACCGCGAACCGTCTAACCGACACGGCGCGGTACTTAGCAATTTTATCGTTCCAGCGATACCTAAGCGACTCGCCGGAAGTTAACTCGCTTATAACTCGGTAAATACGCGTCCGAGAGAACTGGCGTCACGACACACGGTTTCGTATGCACAGTTTACCACGAATATAACGTTTAAAATCATCTAGGAACGATAGGAAAAAAGTTTACTCTTACCGCGAACCGTCTAACCGACACGGCGCGGTACTTAGCAATTTTATCGTTCCAGCGATACCTAAGCGACTCGCCGGAAGTTAACTCGCTTATAACTCGGTAAATACGCGTCCGAGAGAACTGGCGTCACGACACACGGTTTCGTATGCACAGTTTACCACGAATATAACGTTTAAAATCATCTAGGAACGATAGGAAAAAAGTTTACTCTTACCGCGAACCGTCTAACCGACACGGCGCGGTACTTAGCAATTTTATCGTTCCAGCGATACCTAAGCGACTCGCCGGAAGTTAACTCGCTTATAACTCGGTAAATACGCGTCCGAGAGAACTGGCGTCACGACACACGGTTTCGTATGCACAGTTTACCACGAATATAACGTTTAAAATCATCTAGGAACGATAGGAAAAAAGTTTACTCTTACCGCGAACCGTCTAACCGACACGGCGCGGTACTTAGCAATTTTATCGTTCCAGCGATACCTAAGCGACTCGCCGGAAGTTAACTCGCTTATAACTCGGTAAATACGCGTCCGAGAGAACTGGCGTCACGACACACGGTTTCGTATGCACAGTTTACCACGAATATAACGTTTAAAATCATCTAGGAACGATAGGAAAAAAGTTTACTCTTACCGCGAACCGTCTAACCGACACGGCGCGGTACTTAGCAATTTTATCGTTCCAGCGATACCTAAGCGACTCGCCGGAAGTTAACTCGCTTATAACTCGGTAAATACGCGTCCGAGAGAACTGGCGTCACGACACACGGTTTCGTATGCACAGTTTACCACGAATATAACGTTTAAAATCATCTAGGAACGATAGGAAAAAAGTTTACTCTTACCGCGAACCGTCTAACCGACACGGCGCGGTACTTAGCAATTTTATCGTTCCAGCGATACCTAAGCGACTCGCCGGAAGTTAACTCGCTTATAACTCGGTAAATACGCGTCCGAGAGAACTGGCGTCACGACACACGGTTTCGTATGCACAGTTTACCACGAATATAACGTTTAAAATCATCTAGGAACGATAGGAAAAAAGTTTACTCTTACCGCGAACCGTCTAACCGACACGGCGCGGTACTTAGCAATTTTATCGTTCCAGCGATACCTAAGCGACTCGCCGGAAGTTAACTCGCTTATAACTCGGTAAATACGCGTCCGAGAGAACTGGCGTCACGACACACGGTTTCGTATGCACAGTTTACCACGAATATAACGTTTAAAATCATCTAGGAACGATAGGAAAAAAGTTTACTCTTACCGCGAACCGTCTAACCGACACGGCGCGGTACTTAGCAATTTTATCGTTCCAGCGATACCTAAGCGACTCGCCGGAAGTTAACTCGCTTATAACTCGGTAAATACGCGTCCGAGAGAACTGGCGTCACGACACACGGTTTCGTATGCACAGTTTACCACGAATATACCGTTTAAAATCATCTAGGAACGATAGGAAAAAAGTTTACTCTTACCGCGAACCGTCTAACCGACACGGCGCGGTACTTAGCAATTTTATCGTTCCAGCGATACCTAAGCGACTCGCCGGAAGTTAACTCGCTTATAACTCGGTAAATACGCGTCCGAGAGAACTGGCGTCACGACACACGGTTTCGTATGCACAGTTTACCACGAATATAACGTTTAAAATCATCTAGGAACGATAGGAAAAAAGTTTACTCTTACCGCGAACCGTCTAACCGACACGGCGCGGTACTTAGCAATTTTATCGTTCCAGCGATACCTAAGCGACTCGCCGGAAGTTAACTCGCTTATAACTCGGTAAATACGCGTCCGAGAGAACTGGCGTCACGACACACGGTTTCGTATGCACAGTTTACCACGAATATAACGTTTAAAATCATCTAGGAACGATAGGAAAAAAGTTTACTCTTACCGCGAACCGTCTAACCGACACGGCGCGGTACTTAGCAATTTTATCGTTCCAGCGATACCTAAGCGACTCGCCGGAAGTTAACTCGCTTATAACTCGGTAAATACGCGTCCGAGAGAACTGGCGTCACGACACACGGTTTCGTATGCACAGTTTACCACGAATATAACGTTTAAAATCATCTAGGAACGATAGGAAAAAAGTTTACTCTTACCGCGAACCGTCTAACCGACACGGCGCGGTACTTAGCAATTTTATCGTTCCAGCGATACCTAAGCGACTCGCCGGAAGTTAACTCGCTTATAACTCGGTAAATACGCGTCCGAGAGAACTGGCGTCACGACACACGGTTTCGTATGCACAGTTTACCACGAATATAACGTTTAAAATCATCTAGGAACGATAGGAAAAAAGTTTACTCTTACCGCGAACCGTCTAACCGACACGGCGCGGTACTTAGCAATTTTATCGTTCCAGCGATACCTAAGCGACTCGCCGGAAGTTAACTCGCTTATAACTCGGTAAATACGCGTCCGAGAGAACTGGCGTCACGACACACGGTTTCGTATGCACAGTTTACCACGAATATAACGTTTAAAATCATCTAGGAACGATAGGAAAAAAGTTTACTCTTACCGCGAACCGTCTAACCGACACGGCGCGGTACTTAGCAATTTTATCGTTCCAGCGATACCTAAGCGACTCGCCGGAAGTTAACTCGCTTATAACTCGGTAAATACGCGTCCGAGAGAACTGGCGTCACGACACACGGTTTCGTATGCACAGTTTACCACGAATATAACGTTTAAAATCATCTAGGAACGATAGGAAAAAAGTTTACTCTTACCGCGAACCGTCTAACCGACACGGCGCGGTACTTAGCAATTTTATCGTTCCAGCGATACCTAAGCGACTCGCCGGAAGTTAACTCGCTTATAACTCGGTAAATACGCGTCCGAGAGAACTGGCGTCACGACACACGGTTTCGTATGCACAGTTTACCACGAATATAACGTTTAAAATCATCTAGGAACGATAGGAAAAAAGTTTACTCTTACCGCGAACCGTCTAACCGACACGGCGCGGTACTTAGCAATTTTATCGTTCCAGCGATACCTAAGCGACTCGCCGGAAGTTAACTCGCTTATAACTCGGTAAATACGCGTCCGAGAGAACTGGCGTCACGACACACGGTTTCGTATGCACAGTTTACCACGAATATAACGTTTAAAATCATCTAGGAACGATAGGAAAAAAGTTTACTCTTACCGCGAACCGTCTAACCGACACGGCGCGGTACTTAGCAATTTTATCGTTCCAGCGATACCTAAGCGACTCGCCGGAAGTTAACTCGCTTATAACTCGGTAAATACGCGTCCGAGAGAACTGGCGTCACGACACACGGTTTCGTATGCACAGTTTACCACGAATATAACGTTTAAAATCATCTAGGAACGATAGGAAAAAAGTTTACTCTTACCGCGAACCGTCTAACCGACACGGCGCGGTACTTAGCAATTTTATCGTTCCAGCGATACCTAAGCGACTCGCCGGAAGTTAACTCGCTTATAACTCGGTAAATACGCGTCCGAGAGAACTGGCGTCACGACACACGGTTTCGTATGCACAGTTTACCACGAATATAACGTTTAAAATCATCTAGGAACGATAGGAAAAAAGTTTACTCTTACCGCGAACCGTCTAACCGACACGGCGCGGTACTTAGCAATTTTATCGTTCCAGCGATACCTAAGCGACTCGCCGGAAGTTAACTCGCTTATAACTCGGTAAATACGCGTCCGAGAGAACTGGCGTCACGACACACGGTTTCGTATGCACAGTTTACCACGTATATAACGTTTAAAATCATCTAGGAACGATAGGAAAAAAGTTTACTCTTACCGCGAACCGTCTAACCGACACGGCGCGGTACTTAGCAATTTTATCGTTCCAGCGATACCTAAGCGACTCGCCGGAAGTTAACTCGCTTATAACTCGGTAAATACGCGTCCGAGAGAACTGGCGTCACGACACACGGTTTCGTATGCACAGTTTACCACGAATATAACGTTTAAAATCATCTAGGAACGATAGGAAAAAAGTTTACTCTTACCGGTGGGACTTCGAGCAACGAAGTAGTACGCTATCGACCATTATTTTCAATTATTTCGGTAAATACGCATTGTAGCGCTTTGTAACTTTATATTCATTGTTAATATGTTTTATATTACAATGATCTAACATTTAAAATCGCCTGGAATCGATACAGAAAAAGTTTACTCTTGCCGTTGGAACTTAAAAAAATTTTTGAGTCCGAGAAAGTATATGAAAAGTTGAATGTTTTGTGTTAAATATCCTAGAAATA
>CAKAJI010000020.1:170000-178242 GCA_916610255.1 Lasioglossum lativentre
CGTTTAAAATCATCTAGGAACGATAGGAAAAAAGTTTACTCTTACCGCGAACCGTCTAACCGACACGGCGCGGTACTTAGCAATTTTATCGTTCCAGCGATACCTAAGCGACTCGCCGGAATTTAACTCGCTTATAACTCGGTAAATACGCGTCCGAGAGAACTGGCGTCACGACACACGGTTTCGTATGCACAGTTTACCACGAATATAACGTTTAAAATCATCTAGGAACGATAGGAAAAAAGTTTACTCTTACCGCGAACCGTCTAACCGACACGGCGCGGTACTTAGCAATTTTATCGTTCCAGCGATACCTAAGCGACTCGCCGGAAGTTAACTCGCTTATAACTCGGTAAATACGCGTCCGAGAGAACTGGCGTCACGACACACGGTTTCGTATGCACAGTTTACCACGAATATAACGTTTAAAATCATCTAGGAACGATAGGAAAAAAGTTTACTCTTACCGCGAACCGTCTAACCGACACGGCGCGGTACTTAGCAATTTTAATCGTTCCAGCGATACCTAAGCGACTCGCCGGAAGTTAACTCGGTAAATACGCGTCCGAGAGAACTGGCGTCACGACACACGGTTTCGTATGCACAGTTTACCACGAATATAACGTTTAAAATCATCTAGGAACGATAGGAAAAAAGTTTACTCTTACCGCGAACCGTCTAACCGACACGGCGCGGTACTTAGCAATTTTATCGTTCCAGCGATACGAAAGCGACTCGCCGGAAGTTAACTCGGTAAATACGCGTCCGAGAGAACTGGCGTCACGACACACGGTTTCGTATGCACAGTTTACCACGAATATAACGTTTAAAATCATCTAGGAACGATAGGAAAAAAGTTTACTCTTACCGCGAACCGTCTAACCGACACGGCGCGGTACTTAGCAATTTTATCGTTCCAGCGATACCTAAGCGACTCGCCGGAAGTTAACTCGCTTATAACTCGGTAAATACGCGTCCGAGAGAACTGGCGTCACGACACACGGTTTCGTATGCACAGTTTACCACGAATATAACGTTTAAAATCATCTAGGAACGATAGGAAAAAAGTTTACTCTTACCGCGAACCGTCTAACCGACACGGCGCGGTACTTAGCAATTTTATCGTTCCAGCGATACCTAAGCGACTCGCCGGAAGTTAACTCGGTAAATACGCGTCCGAGAGAACTGGCGTCACGACACACGGTTTCGTATGCACAGTTTACCACGAATATAACGTTTAAAATCATCTAGGAACGATAGGAAAAAAGTTTACTCTTACCGCGAACCGTCTAACCGACACGGCGCGGTACTTAGCAATTTTATCGTTCCAGCGATACCTAAGCGACTCGCCGGAAGTTAACTCGCTTATAACTCGGTAAATACGCGTCCGAGAGAACTGGCGTCACGACACACGGTTTCGTATGCACAGTTTACCACGAATATAACGTTTAAAATCATCTAGGAACGATAGGAAAAAAGTTTACTCTTACCGCGAACCGTCTAACCGACACGGCGCGGTACTTAGCAATTTTATCGTTCCAAGCGATACCTAAGCGACTCGCCGGAAGTTAACTCGGTAAAATACGCGTCCGAGAGAACTGGCGTCACGACACACGGTTTCGTATGCACAGTTTACCACGAATATAACGTTTAAAATCATCTAGGAACGATAGGAAAAAAGTTTACTCTTACCGCGAACCGTCTAACCGACACGGCGCGGTACTTAGCAATTTTATCGTTCCAGCGATACCTAAGCGACTCGCCGGAAGTTAACTCGGTAAATACGCGTCCGAGAGAACTGGCGTCACGACACACGGTTTTCGTATGCACAGTTTACCACGAATATAACGTTTAAAATCATCTAGGAACGATAGGAAAAAAAGTTTACTCTTACCGCGAACCGTCTAACCGACACGGCGCGGTACTTAGCAATTTTATCGTTCCAGCGATACCTAAGCGACTCGCCGGAAGTTAACTCGGTAAATACGCGTCCGAGAGAACTGGCGTCACGACACACGGTTTCGTATGCACAGTTTACCACGAATATAACGTTTAAAATCATCTAGGAACGATAGGAAAAAAGTTTACTCTTACCGCGAACCGTCTAACCGACACGGCGCGGTACTTAGCAATTTTATCGTTCCAGCGATACCTAAGCGACTCGCCGGAAGTTAACTCGCTTATAACTCGGTAAATACGCGTCCGAGAGAACTGGCGTCACGACACACGGTTTCGTATGCACAGTTTACCACGAATATAACGTTTAAAATCATCTAGGAACGATAGGAAAAAAGTTTACTCTTACCGCGAACCGTCTAACCGACACGGCGCGGTACTTAGCAATTTTATCGTTCCAGCGATACCTAAGCGACTCGCCGGAAGTTAACTCGGTAAATACGCGTCCGAGAGAACTGGCGTCACGACACACGGTTTCGTATGCACAGTTTACCACGAATATAACGTTTAAAATCATCTAGGAACGATAGGAAAAAAGTTTACTCTTACCGCGAACCGTCTAACCGACACGGCGCGGTACTTAGCAATTTTATCGTTCCAGCGATACCTAAGCGACTCGCCGGAAGTTAACTCGCTTATAACTCGGTAAATACGCGTCCGAGAGAACTGGCGTCACGACACACGGTTTCGTATGCACAGTTTACCACGAATATAACGTTTAAAATCATCTAGGAACGATAGGAAAAAAGTTTACTCTTACCGCGAACCGTCTAACCGACACGGCGCGGTACTTAGCAATTTTATCGTTCCAGCGATACCTAAGCGACTCGCCGGAAGTTAACTCGCTTATAACTCGGTAAATACGCGTCCGAGAGAACTGGCGTCACGACACACGGTTTCGTATGCACAGTTTACCACGAATATAACGTTTAAAATCATCTAGGAACGATAGGAAAAAAGTTTACTCTTACCGCGAACCGTCTAACCGACACGGCGCGGTACTTAGCAATTTTATCGTTCCAGCGATACCTAAGCGACTCGCCGGAAGTTAACTCGGTAAATACGCGTCCGAGAGAACTGGCGTCACGACACACGGTTTCGTATGCACAGTTTACCACGAATATATCGTTTAAAATCATCTAGGAACGATAGGAAAAAAGTTTACTCTTACCGCGAACCGTCTAACCGACACGGCGCGGTACTTAGCAATTTTATCGTTCCAGCGATACCTAAGCGACTCGCCGGAAGTTAACTCGGTAAATACGCGTCCGAGAGAACTGGCGTCACGACACACGGTTTCGTATGCACAGTTTACCACGAATATAACGTTTAAAATCATCTAGGAACGATAGGAAAAAAGTTTACTCTTACCGCGAACCGTCTAACCGACACGGCGCGGTACTTAGCAATTTTAATCGTTCCAGCGATACCTAAGCGACTCGCCGGAAGTTAACTCGGTAAATACGCGTCCGAGAGAACTGGCGTCACGACCACACGGTTTCGTATGCACAGTTTACCACGAATATAACGTTTAAAATCATCTAGGAACGATAGGAAAAAAGTTTACTCTTACCGCGAACCGTCTAACCGACACGGCGCGGTACTTAGCAATTTTATCGTTCCAGCGATACCTAAGCGACTCGCCGGAAGTTAACTCGCTTATAACTCGGTAAATACGCGTCCGAGAGAACTGGCGTCACGACACACGGTTTCGTATGCACAGTTTACCACGAATATAACGTTTAAAATCATCTAGGAACGATAGGAAAAAAGTTTACTCTTACCGCGAACCGTCTAACCGACACGGCGCGGTACTTAGCAATTTTATCGTTCCAGCGATACCTAAGCGACTCGCCGGAAGTTAACTCGGTAAATACGCGTCCGAGAGAACTGGCGTCACGACACACGGTTTCGTATGCACAGTTTACCACGAATATATCGTTTAAAATCATCTAGGAACGATAGGAAAAAAGTTTACTCTTACCGCGAACCGTCTAACCGACCACGGCGCGGTACTTAGCAATTTTATCGTTCCAGCGATACCTAAGCGACTCGCCGGAAGTTAACTCGGTAAATACGCGTCCGAGAGAACTGGCGTCACGACACACGGTTTCGTATGCACAGTTTACCACGAATATAACGTTTAAAATCATCTAGGAACGATAGGAAAAAAGTTTACTCTTACCGCGAACCGTCTAACCGACACGGCGCGGTACTTAGCAATTTTTATCGTTCCAGCGATACCTAAGCGACTCGCCGGAAGTTAACTCGGTAAATACGCGTCCGAGAGAACTGGCGTCACGACACACGGTTTCGTATGCACAGTTTACCACGAATATAACGTTTAAAATCATCTAGGAACGATAGGAAAAAAGTTTACTCTTACCGCGAACCGTCTAACCGACACGGCGCGGTACTTAGCAATTTTATCGTTCCAGCGATACCTAAGCGACTCGCCGGAAGTTAACTCGGTAAATACGCGTCCGAGAACTGGCGTCACGACACACGGTTTCGTATGCACAGTTTACCACGAATATAACGTTTAAAATCATCTAGGAACGATAGGAAAAAAGTTTACTCTTACCGCGAACCGTCTAACCGACACGGCGCGGTACTTAGCAATTTTATCGTTCCAGCGATACCTAAGCGACTCGCCGGAAGTTAACTCGGTAAATACGCGTCCGAGAGAACTGGCGTCACGACACACGGTTTCGTATGCACAGTTTACCACGAATATAACGTTTAAAATCATCTAGGAACGATAGGAAAAAAGTTTACTCTTACCGCGAACCGTCTAACCGACACGGCGCGGTACTTAGCAATTTTATCGTTCCAGCGATACCTAAGCGACTCGCCGGAAGTTAACTCGCTTATAACTCGGTAAATACGCGTCCGAGAGAACTGGCGTCACGACACACGGTTTCGTATGCACAGTTTACCACGAATATAACGTTTAAAATCATCTAGGAACGATAGGAAAAAAGTTTACTCTTACCGCGAACCGTCTAACCGACACGGCGCGGTACTTAGCAATTTTATCGTTCCAGCGATACCTAAGCGACTCGCCGGAAGTTAACTCGCTTATAACTCGGTAAATACGCGTCCGAGAGAACTGGCGTCACGACACACGGTTTCGTATGCACAGTTTACCACGAATATAACGTTTAAAATCATCTAGGAACGATAGGAAAAAAGTTTACTCTTACCGCGAACCGTCTAACCGACACGGCGCGGTACTTAGCAATTTTATCGTTCCAGCGATACCTAAGCGACTCGCCGGAAGTTAACTCGGTAAATACGCGTCCGAGAGAACTGGCGTCACGACACACGGTTTCGTATGCACAGTTTACCACGAATATAACGTTTAAAATCATCTAGGAACGATAGGAAAAAAGTTTACTCTTACCGCGAACCGTCTAACCGACACGGCGCGGTACTTAGCAATTTTATCGTTCCAGCGATACGAAAGCGACTCGCCGGAAGTTAACTCGGTAAATACGCGTCCGAGAGAACTGGCGTCACGACACACGGTTTCGTATGCACAGTTTACCACGAATATAACGTTTAAAATCATCTAGGAACGATAGGAAAAAAGTTTACTCTTACCGCGAACCGTCCTTACCGCGAACCGTCTAACCGACACGGCGCGGTACTTAGCAATTTTATCGTTCCAGCGATACCTAAGCGACTCGCCGGAAGTTAACTCGCTTATAACTCGGTAAATACGCGTCCGAGAGAACTGGCGTCACGACACACGGTTTCGTATGCACAGTTTACCACGAATATAACGTTTAAAATCATCTAGGAACGATAGGAAAAAAGTTTACTCTTACCGCGAACCGTCTAACCGACACGGCGCGGTACTTAGCAATTTTATCGTTCCAGCGATACCTAAGCGACTCGCCGGAAGTTAACTCGGTAAATACGCGTCCGAGAGAACTGGCGTCACGACACACGGTTTCGTATGCACAGTTTACCACGAATATAACGTTTAAAATCATCTAGGAACGATAGGAAAAAAGTTTACTCTTACCGCGAACCGTCTAACCGACACGGCGCGGTACTTAGCAATTTTATCGTTCCAGCGATACCTAAGCGACTCGCCGGAAGTTAACTCGCTTATAACTCGGTAAATACGCGTCGAGAGAACTGGCGTCACGACACACGGTTTCGTATGCACAGTTTTACCACGAATATAACGTTTAAAATCATCTAGGAACGATAGGAAAAAAGTTTACTCTTACCGCGAACCGTCTAACCGACACGGCGCGGTACTTAGCAATTTTATCGTTCCAGCGATACCTAAGCGACTCGCCGGAAGTTAACTCGGTAAATACGCGTCCGAGAGAACTGGCGTCACGACACACGGTTTCGTATGCACAGTTTACCACGAATATAACGTTTAAAATCATCTAGGAACGATAGGAAAAAAGTTTACTCTTACCGCGAACCGTCTAACCGACACGGCGCGGTACTTAGCAATTTTATCGTTCCAGCGATACCTAAGCGACTCGCCGGAAGTTAACTCGGTAAATACGCGTCCGAGAGAACTGGCGTCACGACACACGGTTTCGTATGCACAGTTTACCACGAATATCACGTTTAAAATCATCTAGGAACGATAGGAAAAAAGTTTACTCTTACCGCGAACCGTCTAACCGACACGGCGCGGTACTTAGCAATTTTATCGTTCCAGCGATACCTAAGCGACTCGCCGGAAGTTAACTCGGTAAATACGCGTCCGAGAGAACTGGCGTCACGACACACGGTTTCGTATGCACAGTTTACCACGAATATAAACGTTTAAAATCATCTAGGAACGATAGGAAAAAAGTTTACTCTTACCGCGAACCGTCTAACCGACACGGCGCGGTACTTAGCAATTTTATCGTTCCAGCGATACCTAAGCGACTCGCCGGAAGTTAACTCGCTTATAACTCGGTAAATACGCGTCCGAGAGAACTGGCGTCACGACACACGGTTTCGTATGCACAGTTTACCACGAATATAACGTTTAAAATCATCTAGGAACGATAGGAAAAAAGTTTACTCTTACCGCGAACCGTCTAACCGACACGGCGCGGTACTTAGCAATTTTATCGTTCCAGCGATACCTAAGCGACTCGCCGGAAGTTAACTCGCTTATAACTCGGTAAATACGCGTCCGAGAGAACTGGCGTCACGACACACGGTTTCGTATGCACAGTTTACCACGAATATAACGTTTAAAATCATCTAGGAACGATAGGAAAAAAGTTTACTCTTACCGCGAACCGTCTAACCGACACGGCGCGGTACTTAGCAATTTTATCGTTCCAGCGATACCTAAGCGACTCGCCGGAAGTTAACTCGGTAAATACGCGTCCGAGAGAACTGGCGTCACGACACACGGTTTCGTATGCACAGTTTACCACGAATATAACGTTTAAAATCATCTAGGAACGATAGGAAAAAAGTTTACTCTTACCGCGAACCGTCCTAACCGACACGGCGCGGTACTTAGCAATTTTATCGTTCCAGCGATACGAAAGCGACTCGCCGGAAGTTAACTCGGTAAATACGCGTCCGAGAGAACTGGCGTCACGACACACGGTTTCGTATGCACAGTTTACCACGAATATAACGTTTAAAATCATCTAGGAACGATAGGAAAAAAGTTTACTCTTACCGCGAACCGTCTAACCGACACGGCGCGGTACTTAGCAATTTTATCGTTCCAGCGATACCTAAGCGACTCGCCGGAAGTTAACTCGCTTATAACTCGGTAAATACGCGTCCGAGAGAACTGGCGTCACGGTCACACGGTTTCGTATGCACAGTTTACCACGAATATAACGTTTAAAATCATCTAGGAACGATAGGAAAAAAGTTTACTCTTACCGCGAACCGTCTAACCGACACGGCGCGGTACTTAGCAATTTTATCGTTCCAGCGATACCTAAGCGACTCGCCGGAAGTTAACTCGGTAAATACGCGTCCGAGAGAACTGGCGTCACGACACACGGTTTCGTATGCACAGTTTACCACGAATATAACGTTTAAAATCATCTAGGAACGATAGGAAAAAAGTTTACTCTTACCGCGAACCGTCTAACCGACACGGCGCGGTACTTAGCAATTTTATCGTTCCAGCGATACCTAAGCGACTCGCCGGAAGTTAACTCGCTTATAACTCGGTAAATACGCGTCCGAGAGAACTGGCGTCACGACACACGGTTTCGTATGCACAGTTTACCACGAATATAACGTTTAAAATCATCTAGGAACGATAGGAAAAAAGTTTACT
>CAKAJI010000021.1:0-12500 GCA_916610255.1 Lasioglossum lativentre
CTTAGGTATCGCTGGAACGATAAAATTGCTAAGTACCGCGCCGTGTCGGTTAGACGGTTCGCGGTAAGAGTAAACTTTTTTCCTATCGTTCCTAGATGATTTTAAACGTTATATTCGTGGTAAACTGTGCATACGAAACCGTGTGTCGTGACGCCAGTTCTCTCGGACGCGTATTTACCGAGTTAACTTCCGGCGAGTCGCTTAGGTATCGCTGGAACGATAAAATTGCTAAGTACCGCGCCGTGTCGGTTAGACGGTTCGCGGTAAGAGTAAACTTTTTTCCTATCGTTCCTAGATGATTTTAAACGTTATATTCGTGGTAAACTGTGCATACGAAACCGTGTGTCGTGACGCCAGTTCTCTCGGACGCGTATTTACCGAGTTAACTTCCGGCGAGTCGCTTAGGTATCGCTGGAACGATAAAATTGCTAAGTACCGCGCCGTGTCGGTTAGACGGTTCGCGGTAAGAGTAAACTTTTTTCCTATCGTTCCTAGATGATTTTAAACGTTATATTCGTGGTAAACTGTGCATACGAAACCGTGTGTCGTGACGCCAGTTCTCTCGGACGCGTATTTACCGAGTTAACTTCCGGCGAGTCGCTTAGGTATCGCTGGAACGATAAAATTGCTAAGTACCGCGCCGTGTCGGTTAGACGGTTCGCGGTAAGAGTAAACTTTTTTCCTATCGTTCCTAGATGATTTTAAACGTTATATTCGTGGTAAACTGTGCATACGAAACCGTGTGTCGTGACGCCAGTTCTCTCGGACGCGTATTTACCGAGTTAACTTCCGGCGAGTCGCTTAGGTATCGCTGGAACGATAAAATTGCTAAGTACCGCGCCGTGTCGGTTAGACGGTTCGCGGTAAGAGTAAACTTTTTTCCTATCGTTCCTAGATGATTTTAAACGTTATATTCGTGGTAAACTGTGCATACGAAACCGTGTGTCGTGACGCCAGTTCTCTCGGACGCGTATTTACCGAGTTAACTTCCGGCGAGTCGCTTAGGTATCGCTGGAACGATAAAATTGCTAAGTACCGCGCCGTGTCGGTTAGACGGTTCGCGGTAAGAGTAAACTTTTTTCCTATCGTTCCTAGATGATTTTAAACGTTATATTCGTGGTAAACTGTGCATACGAAACCGTGTGTCGTGACGCCAGTTCTCTCGGACGCGTATTTACCGAGTTAACTTCCGGCGAGTCGCTTAGGTATCGCTGGAACGATAAAATTGCTAAGTACCGCGCCGTGTCGGTTAGACGGTTCGCGGTAAGAGTAAACTTTTTTCCTATCGTTCCTAGATGATTTTAAACGTTATATTCGTGGTAAACTGTGCATACGAAACCGTGTGTCGTGACGCCAGTTCTCTCGGACGCGTATTTACCGAGTTAACTTCCGGCGAGTCGCTTAGGTATCGCTGGAACGATAAAATTGCTAAGTACCGCGCCGTGTCGGTTAGACGGTTCGCGGTAAGAGTAAACTTTTTTCCTATCGTTCCTAGATGATTTTAAACGTTATATTCGTGGTAAACTGTGCATACGAAACCGTGTGTCGTGACGCCAGTTCTCTCGGACGCGTATTTACCGAGTTAACTTCCGGCGAGTCGCTTAGGTATCGCTGGAACGATAAAATTGCTAAGTACCGCGCCGTGTCGGTTAGACGGTTCGCGGTAAGAGTAAACTTTTTTCCTATCGTTCCTAGATGATTTTAAACGTTATATTCGTGGTAAACTGTGCATACGAAACCGTGTGTCGTGACGCCAGTTCTCTCGGACGCGTATTTACCGAGTTAACTTCCGGCGAGTCGCTTAGGTATCGCTGGAACGATAAAATTGCTAAGTACCGCGCCGTGTCGGTTAGACGGTTCGCGGTAAGAGTAAACTTTTTTCCTATCGTTCCTAGATGATTTTAAACGTTATATTCGTGGTAAACTGTGCATACGAAACCGTGTGTCGTGACGCCAGTTCTCTCGGACGCGTATTTACCGAGTTAACTTCCGGCGAGTCGCTTAGGTATCGCTGGAACGATAAAATTGCTAAGTACCGCGCCGTGTCGGTTAGACGGTTCGCGGTAAGAGTAAACTTTTTTCCTATCGTTCCTAGATGATTTTAAACGTTATATTCGTGGTAAACTGTGCATACGAAACCGTGTGTCGTGACGCCAGTTCTCTCGGACGCGTATTTACCGAGTTAACTTCCGGCGAGTCGCTTAGGTATCGCTGGAACGATAAAATTGCTAAGTACCGCGCCGTGTCGGTTAGACGGTTCGCGGTAAGAGTAAACTTTTTTCCTATCGTTCCTAGATGATTTTAAACGTTATATTCGTGGTAAACTGTGCATACGAAACCGTGTGTCGTGACGCCAGTTCTCTCGGACGCGTATTTACCGAGTTAACTTCCGGCGAGTCGCTTAGGTATCGCTGGAACGATAAAATTGCTAAGTACCGCGCCGTGTCGGTTAGACGGTTCGCGGTAAGAGTAAACTTTTTTCCTATCGTTCCTAGATGATTTTAAACGTTATATTCGTGGTAAACTGTGCATACGAAACCGTGTGTCGTGACGCCAGTTCTCTCGGACGCGTATTTACCGAGTTAACTTCCGGCGAGTCGCTTAGGTATCGCTGGAACGATAAAATTGCTAAGTACCGCGCCGTGTCGGTTAGACGGTTCGCGGTAAGAGTAAACTTTTTTCCTATCGTTCCTAGATGATTTTAAACGTTATATTCGTGGTAAACTGTGCATACGAAACCGTGTGTCGTGACGCCAGTTCTCTCGGACGCGTATTTACCGAGTTAACTTCCGGCGAGTCGCTTAGGTATCGCTGGAACGATAAAATTGCTAAGTACCGCGCCGTGTCGGTTAGACGGTTCGCGGTAAGAGTAAACTTTTTTCCTATCGTTCCTAGATGATTTTAAACGTTATATTCGTGGTAAACTGTGCATACGAAACCGTGTGTCGTGACGCCAGTTCTCTCGGACGCGTATTTACCGAGTTAACTTCCGGCGAGTCGCTTAGGTATCGCTGGAACGATAAAATTGCTAAGTACCGCGCCGTGTCGGTTAGACGGTTCGCGGTAAGAGTAAACTTTTTTCCTATCGTTCCTAGATGATTTTAAACGTTATATTCGTGGTAAACTGTGCATACGAAACCGTGTGTCGTGACGCCAGTTCTCTCGGACGCGTATTTACCGAGTTAACTTCCGGCGAGTCGCTTAGGTATCGCTGGAACGATAAAATTGCTAAGTACCGCGCCGTGTCGGTTAGACGGTTCGCGGTAAGAGTAAACTTTTTTCCTATCGTTCCTAGATGATTTTAAACGTTATATTCGTGGTAAACTGTGCATACGAAACCGTGTGTCGTGACGCCAGTTCTCTCGGACGCGTATTTACCGAGTTAACTTCCGGCGAGTCGCTTAGGTATCGCTGGAACGATAAAATTGCTAAGTACCGCGCCGTGTCGGTTAGACGGTTCGCGGTAAGAGTAAACTTTTTTCCTATCGTTCCTAGATGATTTTAAACGTTATATTCGTGGTAAACTGTGCATACGAAACCGTGTGTCGTGACGCCAGTTCTCTCGGACGCGTATTTACCGAGTTAACTTCCGGCGAGTCGCTTAGGTATCGCTGGAACGATAAAATTGCTAAGTACCGCGCCGTGTCGGTTAGACGGTTCGCGGTAAGAGTAAACTTTTTTCCTATCGTTCCTAGATGATTTTAAACGTTATATTCGTGGTAAACTGTGCATACGAAACCGTGTGTCGTGACGCCAGTTCTCTCGGACGCGTATTTACCGAGTTAACTTCCGGCGAGTCGCTTAGGTATCGCTGGAACGATAAAATTGCTAAGTACCGCGCCGTGTCGGTTAGACGGTTCGCGGTAAGAGTAAACTTTTTTCCTATCGTTCCTAGATGATTTTAAACGTTATATTCGTGGTAAACTGTGCATACGAAACCGTGTGTCGTGACGCCAGTTCTCTCGGACGCGTATTTACCGAGTTAACTTCCGGCGAGTCGCTTAGGTATCGCTGGAACGATAAAATTGCTAAGTACCGCGCCGTGTCGGTTAGACGGTTCGCGGTAAGAGTAAACTTTTTTCCTATCGTTCCTAGATGATTTTAAACGTTATATTCGTGGTAAACTGTGCATACGAAACCGTGTGTCGTGACGCCAGTTCTCTCGGACGCGTATTTACCGAGTTAACTTCCGGCGAGTCGCTTAGGTATCGCTGGAACGATAAAATTGCTAAGTACCGCGCCGTGTCGGTTAGACGGTTCGCGGTAAGAGTAAACTTTTTTCCTATCGTTCCTAGATGATTTTAAACGTTATATTCGTGGTAAACTGTGCATACGAAACCGTGTGTCGTGACGCCAGTTCTCTCGGACGCGTATTTACCGAGTTAACTTCCGGCGAGTCGCTTAGGTATCGCTGGAACGATAAAATTGCTAAGTACCGCGCCGTGTCGGTTAGACGGTTCGCGGTAAGAGTAAACTTTTTTCCTATCGTTCCTAGATGATTTTAAACGTTATATTCGTGGTAAACTGTGCATACGAAACCGTGTGTCGTGACGCCAGTTCTCTCGGACGCGTATTTACCGAGTTAACTTCCGGCGAGTCGCTTAGGTATCGCTGGAACGATAAACTTGCTAAGTACCGCGCCGTGTCGGTTAGACGGTTCGCGGTAAGAGTAAACTTTTTTCCTATCGTTCCTAGATGATTTTAAACGTTATATTCGTGGTAAACTGTGCATACGAAACCGTGTGTCGTGACGCCAGTTCTCTCGGACGCGTATTTACCGAGTTAACTTCCGGCGAGTCGCTTAGGTATCGCTGGAACGATAAAATTGCTAAGTACCGCGCCGTGTCGGTTAGACGGTTCGCGGTAAGAGTAAACTTTTTTCCTATCGTTCCTAGATGATTTTAAACGTTATATTCGTGGTAAACTGTGCATACGAAACCGTGTGTCGTGACGCCAGTTCTCTCGGACGCGTATTTACCGAGTTAACTTCCGGCGAGTCGCTTAGGTATCGCTGGAACGATAAAATTGCTAAGTACCGCGCCGTGTCGGTTAGACGGTTCGCGGTAAGAGTAAACTTTTTTCCTATCGTTCCTAGATGATTTTAAACGTTATATTCGTGGTAAACTGTGCATACGAAACCGTGTGTCGTGACGCCAGTTCTCTCGGACGCGTATTTACCGAGTTAACTTCCGGCGAGTCGCTTAGGTATCGCTGGAACGATAAAATTGCTAAGTACCGCGCCGTGTCGGTTAGACGGTTCGCGGTAAGAGTAAACTTTTTTCCTATCGTTCCTAGATGATTTTAAACGTTATATTCGTGGTAAACTGTGCATACGAAACCGTGTGTCGTGACGCCAGTTCTCTCGGACGCGTATTTACCGAGTTAACTTCCGGCGAGTCGCTTAGGTATCGCTGGAACGATAAAATTGCTAAGTACCGCGCCGTGTCGGTTAGACGGTTCGCGGTAAGAGTAAACTTTTTTCCTATCGTTCCTAGATGATTTTAAACGTTATATTCGTGGTAAACTGTGCATACGAAACCGTGTGTCGTGACGCCAGTTCTCTCGGACGCGTATTTACCGAGTTAACTTCCGGCGAGTCGCTTAGGTATCGCTGGAACGATAAAATTGCTAAGTACCGCGCCGTGTCGGTTAGACGGTTCGCGGTAAGAGTAAACTTTTTTCCTATCGTTCCTAGATGATTTTAAACGTTATATTCGTGGTAAACTGTGCATACGAAACCGTGTGTCGTGACGCCAGTTCTCTCGGACGCGTATTTACCGAGTTAACTTCCGGCGAGTCGCTTAGGTATCGCTGGAACGATAAAATTGCTAAGTACCGCGCCGTGTCGGTTAGACGGTTCGCGGTAAGAGTAAACTTTTTTCCTATCGTTCCTAGATGATTTTAAACGTTATATTCGTGGTAAACTGTGCATACGAAACCGTGTGTCGTGACGCCAGTTCTCTCGGACGCGTATTTACCGAGTTAACTTCCGGCGAGTCGCTTAGGTATCGCTGGAACGATAAAATTGCTAAGTACCGCGCCGTGTCGGTTAGACGGTTCGCGGTAAGAGTAAACTTTTTTCCTATCGTTCCTAGATGATTTTAAACGTTATATTCGTGGTAAACTGTGCATACGAAACCGTGTGTCGTGACGCCAGTTCTCTCGGACGCGTATTTACCGAGTTAACTTCCGGCGAGTCGCTTAGGTATCGCTGGAACGATAAAATTGCTAAGTACCGCGCCGTGTCGGTTAGACGGTTCGCGGTAAGAGTAAACTTTTTTCCTATCGTTCCTAGATGATTTTAAACGTTATATTCGTGGTAAACTGTGCATACGAAACCGTGTGTCGTGACGCCAGTTCTCTCGGACGCGTATTTACCGAGTTAACTTCCGGCGAGTCGCTTAGGTATCGCTGGAACGATAAAATTGCTAAGTACCGCGCCGTGTCGGTTAGACGGTTCGCGGTAAGAGTAAACTTTTTTCCTATCGTTCCTAGATGATTTTAAACGTTATATTCGTGGTAAACTGTGCATACGAAACCGTGTGTCGTGACGCCAGTTCTCTCGGACGCGTATTTACCGAGTTAACTTCCGGCGAGTCGCTTAGGTATCGCTGGAACGATAAAATTGCTAAGTACCGCGCCGTGTCGGTTAGACGGTTCGCGGTAAGAGTAAACTTTTTTCCTATCGTTCCTAGATGATTTTAAACGTTATATTCGTGGTAAACTGTGCATACGAAACCGTGTGTCGTGACGCCAGTTCTCTCGGACGCGTATTTACCGAGTTAACTTCCGGCGAGTCGCTTAGGTATCGCTGGAACGATAAAATTGCTAAGTACCGCGCCGTGTCGGTTAGACGGTTCGCGGTAAGAGTAAACTTTTTTCCTATCGTTCCTAGATGATTTTAAACGTTATATTCGTGGTAAACTGTGCATACGAAACCGTGTGTCGTGACGCCAGTTCTCTCGGACGCGTATTTACCGAGTTAACTTCCGGCGAGTCGCTTAGGTATCGCTGGAACGATAAAATTGCTAAGTACCGCGCCGTGTCGGTTAGACGGTTCGCGGTAAGAGTAAACTTTTTTCCTATCGTTCCTAGATGATTTTAAACGTTATATTCGTGGTAAACTGTGCATACGAAACCGTGTGTCGTGACGCCAGTTCTCTCGGACGCGTATTTACCGAGTTAACTTCCGGCGAGTCGCTTAGGTATCGCTGGAACGATAAAATTGCTAAGTACCGCGCCGTGTCGGTTAGACGGTTCGCGGTAAGAGTAAACTTTTTTCCTATCGTTCCTAGATGATTTTAAACGTTATATTCGTGGTAAACTGTGCATACGAAACCGTGTGTCGTGACGCCAGTTCTCTCGGACGCGTATTTACCGAGTTAACTTCCGGCGAGTCGCTTAGGTATCGCTGGAACGATAAAATTGCTAAGTACCGCGCCGTGTCGGTTAGACGGTTCGCGGTAAGAGTAAACTTTTTTCCTATCGTTCCTAGATGATTTTAAACGTTATATTCGTGGTAAACTGTGCATACGAAACCGTGTGTCGTGACGCCAGTTCTCTCGGACGCGTATTTACCGAGTTAACTTCCGGCGAGTCGCTTAGGTATCGCTGGAACGATAAAATTGCTAAGTACCGCGCCGTGTCGGTTAGACGGTTCGCGGTAAGAGTAAACTTTTTTCCTATCGTTCCTAGATGATTTTAAACGTTATATTCGTGGTAAACTGTGCATACGAAACCGTGTGTCGTGACGCCAGTTCTCTCGGACGCGTATTTACCGAGTTAACTTCCGGCGAGTCGCTTAGGTATCGCTGGAACGATAAAATTGCTAAGTACCGCGCCGTGTCGGTTAGACGGTTCGCGGTAAGAGTAAACTTTTTTCCTATCGTTCCTAGATGATTTTAAACGTTATATTCGTGGTAAACTGTGCATACGAAACCGTGTGTCGTGACGCCAGTTCTCTCGGACGCGTATTTACCGAGTTAACTTCCGGCGAGTCGCTTAGGTATCGCTGGAACGATAAAATTGCTAAGTACCGCGCCGTGTCGGTTAGACGGTTCGCGGTAAGAGTAAACTTTTTTCCTATCGTTCCTAGATGATTTTAAACGTTATATTCGTGGTAAACTGTGCATACGAAACCGTGTGTCGTGACGCCAGTTCTCTCGGACGCGTATTTACCGAGTTAACTTCCGGCGAGTCGCTTAGGTATCGCTGGAACGATAAAATTGCTAAGTACCGCGCCGTGTCGGTTAGACGGTTCGCGGTAAGAGTAAACTTTTTTCCTATCGTTCCTAGATGATTTTAAACGTTATATTCGTGGTAAACTGTGCATACGAAACCGTGTGTCGTGACGCCAGTTCTCTCGGACGCGTATTTACCGAGTTAACTTCCGGCGAGTCGCTTAGGTATCGCTGGAACGATAAAATTGCTAAGTACCGCGCCGTGTCGGTTAGACGGTTCGCGGTAAGAGTAAACTTTTTTCCTATCGTTCCTAGATGATTTTAAACGTTATATTCGTGGTAAACTGTGCATACGAAACCGTGTGTCGTGACGCCAGTTCTCTCGGACGCGTATTTACCGAGTTAACTTCCGGCGAGTCGCTTAGGTATCGCTGGAACGATAAAATTGCTAAGTACCGCGCCGTGTCGGTTAGACGGTTCGCGGTAAGAGTAAACTTTTTTCCTATCGTTCCTAGATGATTTTAAACGTTATATTCGTGGTAAACTGTGCATACGAAACCGTGTGTCGTGACGCCAGTTCTCTCGGACGCGTATTTACCGAGTTAACTTCCGGCGAGTCGCTTAGGTATCGCTGGAACGATAAAATTGCTAAGTACCGCGCCGTGTCGGTTAGACGGTTCGCGGTAAGAGTAAACTTTTTTCCTATCGTTCCTAGATGATTTTAAACGTTATATTCGTGGTAAACTGTGCATACGAAACCGTGTGTCGTGACGCCAGTTCTCTCGGACGCGTATTTACCGAGTTAACTTCCGGCGAGTCGCTTAGGTATCGCTGGAACGATAAAATTGCTAAGTACCGCGCCGTGTCGGTTAGACGGTTCGCGGTAAGAGTAAACTTTTTTCCTATCGTTCCTAGATGATTTTAAACGTTATATTCGTGGTAAACTGTGCATACGAAACCGTGTGTCGTGACGCCAGTTCTCTCGGACGCGTATTTACCGAGTTAACTTCCGGCGAGTCGCTTAGGTATCGCTGGAACGATAAAATTGCTAAGTACCGCGCCGTGTCGGTTAGACGGTTCGCGGTAAGAGTAAACTTTTTTCCTATCGTTCCTAGATGATTTTAAACGTTATATTCGTGGTAAACTGTGCATACGAAACCGTGTGTCGTGACGCCAGTTCTCTCGGACGCGTATTTACCGAGTTAACTTCCGGCGAGTCGCTTAGGTATCGCTGGAACGATAAAATTGCTAAGTACCGCGCCGTGTCGGTTAGACGGTTCGCGGTAAGAGTAAACTTTTTTCCTATCGTTCCTAGATGATTTTAAACGTTATATTCGTGGTAAACTGTGCATACGAAACCGTGTGTCGTGACGCCACGAGTTAACTTCCGGCGAGTCGCTTAGGTATCGCTGGAACGATAAAATTGCTAAGTACCGCGCCGTGTCGGTTAGACGGTTCGCGGTAAGAGTAAACTTTTTTCCTATCGTTCCTAGATGATTTTAAACGTTATATTCGTGGTAAACTGTGCATACGAAACCGTGTGTCGTGACGCCAGTTCTCTCGGACGCGTATTTACCGAGTTAACTTCCGGCGAGTCGCTTAGGTATCGCTGGAACGATAAAATTGCTAAGTACCGCGCCGTGTCGGTTAGACGGTTCGCGGTAAGAGTAAACTTTTTTCCTATCGTTCCTAGATGATTTTAAACGTTATATTCGTGGTAAACTGTGCATACGAAACCGTGTGTCGTGACGCCAGTTCTCTCGGACGCGTATTTACCGAGTTAACTTCCGGCGAGTCGCTTAGGTATCGCTGGAACGATAAAATTGCTAAGTACCGCGCCGTGTCGGTTAGACGGTTCGCGGTAAGAGTAAACTTTTTTCCTATCGTTCCTAGATGATTTTAAACGTTATATTCGTGGTAAACTGTGCATACGAAACCGTGTGTCGTGACGCCAGTTCTCTCGGACGCGTATTTACCGAGTTAACTTCCGGCGAGTCGCTTAGGTATCGCTGGAACGATAAAATTGCTAAGTACCGCGCCGTGTCGGTTAGACGGTTCGCGGTAAGAGTAAACTTTTTTCCTATCGTTCCTAGATGATTTTAAACGTTATATTCGTGGTAAACTGTGCATACGAAACCGTGTGTCGTGACGCCAGTTCTCTCGGACGCGTATTTACCGAGTTAACTTCCGGCGAGTCGCTTAGGTATCGCTGGAACGATAAAATTGCTAAGTACCGCGCCGTGTCGGTTAGACGGTTCGCGGTAAGAGTAAACTTTTTTCCTATCGTTCCTAGATGATTTTAAACGTTATATTCGTGGTAAACTGTGCATACGAAACCGTGTGTCGTGACGCCAGTTCTCTCGGACGCGTATTTACCGAGTTATAAGCGAGTTAACTTCCGGCGAGTCGCTTAGGTATCGCTGGAACGATAAAATTGCTAAGTACCGCGCCGTGTCGGTTAGACGGTTCGCGGTAAGAGTAAACTTTTTTCCTATCGTTCCTAGATGATTTTAAACGTTATATTCGTGGTAAACTGTGCATACGAAACCGTGTGTCGTGACGCCAGTTCTCTCGGACGCGTATTTACCGAGTTAACTTCCGGCGAGTCGCTTAGGTATCGCTGGAACGATAAAATTGCTAAGTACCGCGCCGTGTCGGTTAGACGGTTCGCGGTAAGAGTAAACTTTTTTCCTATCGTTCCTAGATGATTTTAAACGTTATATTCGTGGTAAACTGTGCATACGAAACCGTGTGTCGTGACGCCAGTTCTCTCGGACGCGTATTTACCGAGTTAACTTCCGGCGAGTCGCTTAGGTATCGCTGGAACGATAAAATTGCTAAGTACCGCGCCGTGTCGGTTAGACGGTTCGCGGTAAGAGTAAACTTTTTTCCTATCGTTCCTAGATGATTTTAAACGTTATATTCGTGGTAAACTGTGCATACGAAACCGTGTGTCGTGACGCCAGTTCTCTCGGACGCGTATTTACCGAGTTAACTTCCGGCGAGTCGCTTAGGTATCGCTGGAACGATAAAATTGCTAAGTACCGCGCCGTGTCGGTTAGACGGTTCGCGGTAAGAGTAAACTTTTTTCCTATCGTTCCTAGATGATTTTAAACGTTATATTCGTGGTAAACTGTGCATACGAAACCGTGTGTCGTGACGCCAGTTCTCTCGGACGCGTATTTACCGAGTTATAAGCGAGTTAACTTCCGGCGAGTCGCTTAGGTATCGCTGGAACGATAAAATTGCTAAGTACCGCGCCGTGTCGGTTAGACGGTTCGCGGTAAGAGTAAACTTTTTTCCTATCGTTCCTAGATGATTTTAAACGTTATATTCGTGGTAAACTGTGCATACGAAACCGTGTGTCGTGACGCCAGTTCTCTCGGACGCGTATTTACCGAGTTAACTTCCGGCGAGTCGCTTAGGTATCGCTGGAACGATAAAATTGCTAAGTACCGCGCCGTGTCGGTTAGACGGTTCGCGGTAAGAGTAAACTTTTTTCCTATCGTTCCTAGATGATTTTAAACGTTATATTCGTGGTAAACTGTGCATACGAAACCGTGTGTCGTGACGCCAGTTCTCTCGGACGCGTATTTACCGAGTTAACTTCCGGCGAGTCGCTTAGGTATCGCTGGAACGATAAAATTGCTAAGTACCGCGCCGTGTCGGTTAGACGGTTCGCGGTAAGAGTAAACTTTTTTCCTATCGTTCCTAGATGATTTTAAACGTTATATTCGTGGTAAACTGTGCATACGAAACCGTGTGTCGTGACGCCAGTTCTCTCGGACGCGTATTTACCGAGTTAACTTCCGGCGAGTCGCTTAGGTATCGCTGGAACGATAAAATTGCTAAGTACCGCGCCGTGTCGGTTAGACGGTTCGCGGTAAGAGTAAACTTTTTTCCTATCGTTCCTAGATGATTTTAAACGTTATATTCGTGGTAAACTGTGCATACGAAACCGTGTGTCGTGACGCCAGTTCTCTCGGACGCGTATTTACCGAGTTAACTTCCGGCGAGTCGCTTAGGTATCGCTGGAACGATAAAATTGCTAAGTACCGCGCCGTGTCGGTTAGACGGTTCGCGGTAAGAGTAAACTTTTTTCCTATCGTTCCTAGATGATTTTAAACGTTATATTCGTGGTAAACTGTGCATACGAAACCGTGTGTCGTGACGCCAGTTCTCTCGGACGCGTATTTACCGAGTTAACTTCCGGCGAGTCGCTTAGGTATCGCTGGAACGATAAAATTGCTAAGTACCGCGCCGTGTCGGTTAGACGGTTCGCGGTAAGAGTAAACTTTTTTCCTATCGTTCCTAGATGAT
>CAKAJI010000021.1:22500-25000 GCA_916610255.1 Lasioglossum lativentre
GGCCTCGGATGAGTCCCGTATCGTTATTTTTCGTCACTACCTCCCCGTGCCGGGAGTGGGTAATTTGCGCGCCTGCTGCCTTCCTTGGATGTGGTAGCCGTTTCTCAGGCTCCCTCTCGGAAGCGAACCCTGATTCCCCGTTACCCGTTACAACCATGGTAGGCGCAGAATCTACCATCGACAGTTGATCAGGCAGACATTTGAAAGATGCGTCGCCGGTGCTAGAAGACCATGCGATCAGCACAAAGTTATTCAGAGTCACCAAAGCAAACGATGGACGAACGTTACCGCTCGCCACCGATTGGTTTTGATCTAATAAAAGCGTTCCTACCATCTCTGGTCGGAACTCTGTTTTGCATGTATTAGCTCTAGAATTACCACAGTTATCCAAGTAAATGTGGGTACGATCTAAGAAACCATAACTGATTTAATGAGCCATTCGCGGTTTCACCTTAATGCGGCATGTACTGAGACATGCATGGCTTATCTTTGAGACAAGCATATGACTACTGGCAGGATCAACCAGGGAGCTTGACAATTTTTGTCATGTTTCGAATATGCCTTCGTCGCCAGCTCTTCTTGAGACAGGTCAACGACACTTTTTCCTCTTACTCGTTCAAATTCTTAGAACCTTTTGAACGAGATACATTTTCATTTTCGTATATCCACCGAGAACAAATTCCTTTTCAATATCCTGTTCGCGGCTTCTCCAGTATATCTGAACAACCTTACTTCTTTTAAAACACATGGTTGTTCATGCTTCACAGACAATTCGTTTTCGTTTTTCATCATATTAAGGTTTGCACAAACGTGGAAGCGTGTATAGCTCAGTAACATAGGTAACGCATAAGCACCATAATATGCTGGACGGCGTTATCCCAATGCCCGTCTGCTCGCGCTAGGCATAAACGAAATGTGCAATACCACATTTAATATGATGTTCTTTCTTTTTCTCTTATATATGTTTCACAACAATTTTGGTTTGTTCTATTTTATATATTTATTTTATTTTGTCATTTTTAGACATTTTTGTTTTCTTTAATATACCCCTCTTTTTTATCCAATGCTGCAACGCTCGGAATGAAGAGATGATGCTCAGTTAGTACGAGTATACACAAAAGTGAATACAAGTCGCCAACATCCGAAGGATGCTCGCCACATAAGGGCCATTCGGTCTAGGACACCGACCCGTGGCTATGCTGTGTAGAGAAAATATTCGATACGAACCAGTCAAGACCGAAGTCTCGAGGCGCCGTGCGAGCTGCTTCTCGACCGAGATCGTAGAATAGCCCCAAGCGCACGCTGAACCGATCGAAGCGACCGAACGGTCGACTCTCTTATAGATACCGAACGGCCGGCCGGGACGCCGGCGCCGCGCGGTCAATAGCACGCGCGCTTATGGCGGTAAACCGTCGCGGCAACAGCCCAACCGGCGGGGCTGTTGGGACTTAGAGCGAAAAAACTGTGAAAATTTATTCGTAAAAACATCAAATTATGTATTTCTAGGATATTTAACACAAAACATTCAACTTTTCATTTACTTTCTCGGACTCAAAAATTTTTTAAGTTCCAACGGCAAGAGTAAACTTTTTCTGTATCGATTCCAGGCGATTTTAAATGGTTAGATCATTGTAATATAAAACACTATTACCAATGAATATAAAGTTACAAGCGCTACAATGCGTATTTACCGAAATAATTGAAAATAATGGTCGATAGCGTACTACTTCGTTGCTCGAAGTCCCACCGGTAAGAGTAACTTTTTTCCTATCGTTCCTAGATGATTTTAAACGTTATATTCGTGGTAAACTGTGCATACGAAACCGTGTGTCGTGACGCCAGTTCTCTCGGACGCGTATTTACCGAGTTAACTTCCGGCGAGTCGCTTAGGTATCGCTGGAACG
This sequence comes from Lasioglossum lativentre, assembly GCA_916610255.1. Lineage (NCBI taxonomy): Eukaryota > Metazoa > Arthropoda > Insecta > Hymenoptera > Halictidae > Lasioglossum > Lasioglossum lativentre. Next base: position 24,405 of record CAKAJI010000021.1, read on the forward strand.
ATAAATTGCTAAGTACCGCGCCGTGTCGGTTAGACGGTTCGCGGTAAGAGTAAACTTTTTTCCTATCGTTCCTAGCTGATTTTAAACGTTATATTCGTGGTAAACTGTGCATACGAAACCGTGTGTCGTGACGCCAGTTCTCTCGGACGCGTATTTACCGAGTTAACTTCCGGCGAGTCGCTTAGGTATCGCTGGAACGATAAAATTGCTAAGTACCGCGCCGTGTCGGTTAGACGGTTCGCGGTAAGAGTAAACTTTTTTCCTATCGTTCCTAGATGATTTTAAACGTTATATTCGTGGTAAACTGTGCATACGAAACCGTGTGTCGTGACGCCAGTTCTCTCGGACGCGTATTTACCGAGTTAACTTCCGGCGAGTCGCTTAGGTATCGCTGGAACGATAAAATTGCTAAGTACCGCGCCGTGTCGGTTAGACGGTTCGCGGTAAGAGTAAACTTTTTTCCTATCGTTCCTAGATGATTTTAAACGTTATATTCGTGGTAAACTGTGCATACGAAACCGTGTGTCGTGACGCCAGTTCTCTCGGACGCGGTATTTACCGAGTTAACTTCCGGCGAGTCGCTTAGGTATCGCTGG
>CAKAJI010000021.1:30000-32500 GCA_916610255.1 Lasioglossum lativentre
AAAAAGCTAACGTCAACCCCACTTGCCGCTGACGGCGGAGTATAGGCGCGACGCTTCAGCGCCATCCATTTTCAGGGCTAGTTGCTTCGGCAGGTGAGTTGTTACACACTCCTTAGCGGATTCCGACTTCCATGGCCACCGTCCTGCTGTCTTAAGCAACCAACGCCTTTCATGGTATCCCATAAGCGTCGACTTAGGCGCCTTAACTCTGCGTTTGGTTCATCCCACAGCGCCAGTTCTGCTTACCAAAATTGGCCCACTTGGCACTCTGATCCAAATAATCTCGTGGCTTCATTGATCCAAGCAAGCCAGAGATCTCACCCATTTAAAGTTTGAGAATAGGTTGAGGTCGTTTCGGCCCCAAGGCCTCTAATCATTCGCTTTACCAGATGAGACTCGCACACGTTCACTAAAAGAGAACGAGCGAGTGCCAGCTATCCTGAGGGAAACTTCGGAGGGAACCAGCTACTAGATGGTTCGATTAGTCTTTCGCCCCTATACCCAGTTCCGACGATCGATTTGCACGTCAGAATCGCTACGGACCTCCATCAGGGTTTCCCCTGACTTCGTCCTGACCAGGCATAGTTCACCATCTTTCGGGTCCCAACGTGTACGCTCTGGGTGCGCCTCTTCTCGCAATGAGAACGAGACGCCCCGGGAGTGCGAGGCCGCATCGTAACGCGGCCCATCCTCCCTTGGTCGACGCTAAGGTACGACCTTCACTTTCATTGCGCCTTTAGGTTTACATGTCCCAATGACTCGCGCACATGTTAGACTCCTTGGTCCGTGTTTCAAGACGGGTCCTGAGAGTACCCAAAGCAGTAGCGTCGCTGACCGGTAATTCGAAGCTTGGCCAGTCCGAGGACACCGCCTGCTAACAGCTGGTTAGGCCCGGAGCCGGCACCAGGTCCGTACCTCCGGGTAAAACTAACCGAGCTTGCGGCGGGCCTGACGCACACACATTCGAGAATGGATTGGTTGCGGCCCGATACCGTCAGAGTACCGTCACGCAGCCGGCCAGGCGATCGAGCGTCTCCCGTGTGCGCATGTAAGCGACACGGCAGTCAACAACTCGGGCCGTAGACCGACACGCAACGGGTCGCGACGTTCTACTAAGGGAGAAGTGCACGACTACGTAGCCGGAACATTTGCCGAAGATGGTGTACCCTCGCACTGGAACCACGAAGGCCCATTGCGGGGTATCTGCGCACCAACGGAAGCCAGCTTCGTCGACGATGAATCTCCCCATTCGATCTTTTGGGTTTCTCAGGTTTACCCCTGAACGGTTTCACGTACTCTTGAACTCTCTCTTCAAAGTTCTTTTCAACTTTCCCTCACGGTACTTGTTCGCTATCGGTCTCGTGGTCATATTTAGCCTTAGATGGAGTTTACCACCCACTTAGGGCTGCACTCTCAAGCAACCCGACTCTAAGGAGAGGTCCTCCCGAAACGCGTACCGGTCGCTACGGGCCTGGCACCCTCTACGGGTAAATGGCCCCATTCAAGATGGACTTGGACGCGGTTCGACGTCACGGGATAAATTGACCCTCCTAAACACTACATTTCCCAACGGCAGAACCGCGGGATTCAGTGCTGGGCTAATTCCTGTTCGCTCGCCGCTACTAAGGAAATCCTTGTTAGTTTCTTTTCCTCCGCTTAGTAATATGCTTAAATTCAGCGGGTAATCTCGCCTACTCTGAGGTCGTCTAACGTGAAAAAAAAATCTTTCGTATATTTCGCCGAAAGAGCATTAAAAAGTACGCACGAGAACACGTACAGAGGAGCACAAAAAAAAAAACAAAACACCACTACTCGACGAAGAAGCTTAATGAAACCAATATGTCTTATGCGCCACACCAAAGTGTCTCTCTTTCTTTCTCTTCATATTGCTCGTCGATCGGAAACTCTCGCTAGACGATCCGCCGGTTAAACTTTAACGTCCGTCGAAAAGAACTTCCGGGGACTGGACGACCGGCAGATCGCGCGGTTTCGCGATCGCAAATGAAGAAAAAAAAATGACATGGGGCGACCGACAAAGGTCATTTACCTTCTCCGCGGTGCTAATCTCTCTTGTGCGTGACAATGAAGTTCGAAAGCCACTCCAATAGAGGAGTATATATAAAATATTAACTCTCGGTGGGATTTCTTTCTCTCTAACACACTCTAGACACACACGGGGGTACAGAAACGTTGCGCACAGACGACATCATATCTCGATCAAACCAAAGAGACACGAGAGAGATCTCGCGCGGTCGTCATTCAATTCAACGAACGTGGCGATGGAATGGCAACACGCTGATTAGCGAGGACACGCGACGACGGGGAAATTTTATTCAACCCGATACAAGTACGCGTGCTCGTCCCGCACAATTTAGCGTTGCTCCGCTGTCCATCGATTATCCAAGCGTTCGTAGAACGAGAGACCAACGTCTTTTTTCTCTTCTCGAAGGACTCTCACAATGTTTGTCGAGAAGTCGCTAGGCAACGACGACCCTCCGCA
>CAKAJI010000021.1:37500-42500 GCA_916610255.1 Lasioglossum lativentre
CGTGGCTATGCTGTGTAGAGAAAATATTCGATACGAAACAGTCAAGACCGAAGTCTCGAGGCGCCGTGAGAGCTGCTTCTCGACCGAGATCGTAGAATAGCCCCAAGCGCACGCTGAACCGATCGAAGCGACCGAACGGTCGACTCTCTTATAGATACCGAACGGCCGGCCGGGACGCCGGCGCCGCGCGGTCAATAGCACGCGCGCTTATGGCGGTAAACCGTCGCTGGCAACAGCCCAACCGGCGGGGCTGTTGGGACTTAGAGCGAAAAAACTGTGAAAATTTATTTCGTAAAATACAATAAATTTTTGTATTTCTAGGATATTTAACACAAAACATTCAACTTTTCATATACTTTCTCGGACTCAAAAATTTTTTTAAGTTCCAACGGCAAGAGTAAACTTTTTCTGTATCGATTCCAGGCGATTTTAAATGTTAGATCATTGTAATATAAAACATATTAACAATGAATATAAAGTTACAAAGCGCTACAATGCGTATTTACCGAAATAATTGAAAATAATGGTCGATAGCGTACTACTTCGTTGCTCGAAGTCCCACCGGTAAGAGTAAACTTTTTTCCTATCGTTCCTAGATGATTTTAAACGTTATATTCGTGGTAAACTGTGCATACGAAACCGTGTGTCGTGACGCCAGTTCTCTCGGACGCGTATTTACCGAGTTAACTTCCGGCGAGTCGCTTAGGTATCGCTGGAACGATAAAATTGCTAAGTACCGCGCCGTGTCGGTTAGACGGTTCGCGGTAAGAGTAAACTTTTTTCCTATCGTTCCTAGATGATTTTAAACGTTATATTCGTGGTAAACTGTGCATACGAAACCGTGTGTCGTGACGCCAGTTCTCTCGGACGCGTATTTACCGAGTTAACTTCCGGCGAGTCGCTTAGGTATCGCTGGAACGATAAAATTGCTAAGTACCGCGCCGTGTCGGTTAGACGGTTCGCGGTAAGAGTAGCCGTGTCGGTTAGACGGTTCGCGGTAAGAGTAAACTTTTTTCCTATCGTTCCTAGATGATTTTAAACGTTATATTCGTGGTAAACTGTGCATACGAAACCGTGTGTCGTGACGCCAGTTCTCTCGGACGCGTATTTACCGAGTTAACTTCCGGCGAGTCGCTTAGGTATCGCTGGAACGATAAAATTGCTAAGTACCGCGCCGTGTCGGTTAGACGGTTCGCGGTAAGAGTAAACTTTTTTCCTATCGTTCCTAGATGATTTTAAACGTTATATTCGTGGTAAACTGTGCATACGAAACCGTGTGTCGTGACGCCAGTTCTCTCGGACGCGTATTTACCGAGTTAACTTCCGGCGAGTCGCTTAGGTATCGCTGGAACGATAAAATTGCTAAGTACCGCGCCGTGTCGGTTAGACGGTTCGCGGTAAGAGTAAACTTTTTTCCTATCGTTCCTAGATGATTTTAAACGTTATATTCGTGGTAAACTGTGCATACGAAACCGTGTGTCGTGACGCCAGTTCTCTCGGACGCGTATTTACCGAGTTAACTTCCGGCGAGTCGCTTAGGTATCGCTGGAACGATAAAATTGCTAAGTACCGCGCCGTGTCGGTTAGACGGTTCGCGGTAAGAGTAAACTTTTTTCCTATCGTTCCTAGATGATTTTAAACGTTATATTCGTGGTAAACTGTGCATACGAAACCGTGTGTCGTGACGCCAGTTCTCTCGGACGCGTATTTACCGAGTTAACTTCCGGCGAGTCGCTTAGGTATCGCTGGAACGATAAAATTGCTAAGTACCGCGCCGTGTCGGTTAGACGGTTCGCGGTAAGAGTAAACTTTTTTCCTATCGTTCCTAGATGATTTTAAACGTTATATTCGTGGTAAACTGTGCATACGAAACCGTGTGTCGTGACGCCAGTTCTCTCGGACGCGTATTTACCGAGTTAACTTCCGGCGAGTCGCTTAGGTATCGCTGGAACGATAAAATTGCTAAGTACCGCGCCGTGTCGGTTAGACGGTTCGCGGTAAGAGTAAACTTTTTTCCTATCGTTCCTAGATGATTTTAAACGTTATATTCGTGGTAAACTGTGTCGTGACGCCAGTTCTCTCGGACGCGTATTTACCGAGTTATAAGCGAGTTAACTTCCGGCGAGTCGCTTAGGTATCGCTGGAACGATAAAATTGCTAAGTACCGCGCCGTGTCGGTTAGACGGTTCGCGGTAAGAGTAAACTTTTTTCCTATCGTTCCTAGATGATTTTAAACGTTATATTCGTGGTAAACTGTGCATACGAAACCGTGTGTCGTGACGCCAGTTCTCTCGGACGCGTATTTACCGAGTTAACTTCCGGCGAGTCGCTTAGGTATCGCTGGAACGATAAAATTGCTAAGTACCGCGCCGTGTCGGTTAGACGGTTCGCGGTAAGAGTAAACTTTTTTCCTATCGTTCCTAGATGATTTTAAACGTTATATTCGTGGTAAACTGTGCATACGAAACCGTGTGTCGTGACGCCAGTTCTCTCGGACGCGTATTTACCGAGTTAACTTCCGGCGAGTCGCTTAGGTATCGCTGGAACGATAAAATTGCTAAGTACCGCGCCGTGTCGGTTAGACGGTTCGCGGTAAGAGTAAACTTTTTTCCTATCGTTCCTAGATGATTTTAAACGTTATATTCGTGGTAAACTGTGCATACGAAACCGTGTGTCGTGACGCCAGTTCTCTCGGACGCGTATTTACCGAGTTAACTTCCGGCGAGTCGCTTAGGTATCGCTGGAACGATAAAATTGCTAAGTACCGCGCCGTGTCGGTTAGACGGTTCGCGGTAAGAGTAAACTTTTTTCCTATCGTTCCTAGATGATTTTAAACGTTATATTCGTGGTAAACTGTGCATACGAAACCGTGTGTCGTGACGCCAGTTCTCTCGGACGCGTATTTACCGAGTTAACTTCCGGCGAGTCGCTTAGGTATCGCTGGAACGATAAAATTGCTAAGTACCGCGCCGTGTCGGTTAGACGGTTCGCGGTAAGAGTAAACTTTTTTCCTATCGTTCCTAGATGATTTTAAACGTTATATTCGTGGTAAACTGTGCATACGAAACCGTGTGTCGTGACGCCAGTTCTCTCGGACGCGTATTTACCGAGTTAACTTCCGGCGAGTCGCTTAGGTATCGCTGGAACGATAAAATTGCTAAGTACCGCGCCGTGTCGGTTAGACGGTTCGCGGTAAGAGTAAACTTTTTTCCTATCGTTCCTAGATGATTTTAAACGTTATATTCGTGGTAAACTGTGCATACGAAACCGTGTGTCGTGACGCCAGTTCTCTCGGACGCGTATTTACCGAGTTATAAGCGAGTTAACTTCCGGCGAGTCGCTTAGGTATCGCTGGAACGATAAAATTGCTAAGTACCGCGCCGTGTCGGTTAGACGGTTCGCGGTAAGAGTAAACTTTTTTCCTATCGTTCCTAGATGATTTTAAACGTTATATTCGTGGTAAACTGTGCATACGAAACCGTGTGTCGTGACGCCAGTTCTCTCGGACGCGTATTTACCGAGTTAACTTCCGGCGAGTCGCTTAGGTATCGCTGGAACGATAAAATTGCTAAGTACCGCGCCGTGTCGGTTAGACGGTTCGCGGTAAGAGTAAACTTTTTTCCTATCGTTCCTAGATGATTTTAAACGTTATATTCGTGGTAAACTGTGCATACGAAACCGTGTGTCGTGACGCCAGTTCTCTCGGACGCGTATTTACCGAGTTAACTTCCGGCGAGTCGCTTAGGTATCGCTGGAACGATAAAATTGCTAAGTACCGCGCCGTGTCGGTTAGACGGTTCGCGGTAAGAGTAAACTTTTTTCCTATCGTTCCTAGATGATTTTAAACGTTATATTCGTGGTAAACTGTGCATACGAAACCGTGTGTCGTGACGCCAGTTCTCTCGGACGCGTATTTACCGAGTTAACTTCCGGCGAGTCGCTTAGGTATCGCTGGAACGATAAAATTGCTAAGTACCGCGCCGTGTCGGTTAGACGGTTCGCGGTAAGAGTAAACTTTTTTCCTATCGTTCCTAGATGATTTTAAACGTTATATTCGTGGTAAACTGTGCATACGAAACCGTGTGTCGTGACGCCAGTTCTCTCGGACGCGTATTTACCGAGTTATAAGCGAGTTAACTTCCGGCGAGTCGCTTAGGTATCGCTGGAACGATAAAATTGCTAAGTACCGCGCCGTGTCGGTTAGACGGTTCGCGGTAAGAGTAAACTTTTTTCCTATCGTTCCTAGATGATTTTAAACGTTATATTCGTGGTAAACTGTGCATACGAAACCGTGTGTCGTGACGCCAGTTCTCTCGGACGCGTATTTACCGAGTTAACTTCCGGCGAGTCGCTTAGGTATCGCTGGAACGATAAAATTGCTAAGTACCGCGCCGTGTCGGTTAGACGGTTCGCGGTAAGAGTAAACTTTTTTCCTATCGTTCCTAGATGATTTTAAACGTTATATTCGTGGTAAACTGTGCATACGAAACCGTGTGTCGTGACGCCAGTTCTCTCGGACGCGTATTTACCGAGTTAACTTCCGGCGAGTCGCTTAGGTATCGCTGGAACGATAAAATTGCTAAGTACCGCGCCGTGTCGGTTAGACGGTTCGCGGTAAGAGTAAACTTTTTTCCTATCGTTCCTAGATGATTTTAAACGTTATATTCGTGGTAAACTGTGCATACGAAACCGTGTGTCGTGACGCCAGTTCTCTCGGACGCGTATTTACCGAGTTAACTTCCGGCGAGTCGCTTAGGTATCGCTGGAACGATAAAATTGCTAAGTACCGCGCCGTGTCGGTTAGACGGTTCGCGGTAAGAGTAAACTTTTTTCCTATCGTTCCTAGATGATTTTAAACGTTATATTCGTGGTAAACTGTGCATACGAAACCGTGTGTCGTGACGCCAGTTCTCTCGGACGCGTATTTACCGAGTTAACTTCCGGCGAGTCGCTTAGGTATCGCTGGAACGATAAAATTGCTAAGTACCGCGCCGTGTCGG
>CAKAJI010000021.1:47500-50000 GCA_916610255.1 Lasioglossum lativentre
TCCACGTACTCTTTAACTTTCATCCAAGCAGTCTCTGTAGATCGGTCCTTCCTAAATCCATGCTGTGCCTCATTCATGCTTCCACTCGTCTTTCGCTCTAACCTATTTACCATCATTCTTTCTAACACTTTCCCCATCACCGACAACAAACTTATTGGCCTATAAGACCCAGGATCCGATCTGACTTTCTCCGGAGACTTCAGCAGCACAATCACACGCGCTTTCTTCCACTCACTCGGAAAAGTATTTGTCTTCAGACACACATCATACAATTTCCTCAGCCATTCTGGTATCGCAACCCAAACTCTCCTCATCATTTCCGCACTCACACCATCCAGCCCAGGTGCCTTCCTCAGCCTCATTCCATCAATCGCATCTTTCAACTCCCTAAACTCAAAACATCTGTCATTCCCTTCGTTTTCTACAGCATTCACTGCCTCTGTTACCTCGCTCATTTCTGCAACCGGGAAGAGACGATCCATTATCACATTCGCACTCTCACTCCATGTAGTCGTCATTCTGCCATCCACATTCATAGTGCTCAAACATTCATTTCCATGCTTACCTCTGCAAATCCTATAAACTGGCCCCCATGGATCCTCATTACTCGACTTACTCACGAATTGTTTCCAATTCTCTTCTTTCACTCTACACATTTCTCTCTTATACTCATTCAAATACCTCTTATATTCAGACATTCTTTCATTCACATTCATTCCTCTGCGTTTAGCATTCTGTACTTTCTTTCGCTTCCTTTTAACTTCCTTCTTCATTTGCTCCAATTCTTTCGTCCACCATACAATCTTTCTTACATTCATTCTCTGTCGCACCTTCAATCTCTTATCATTTGCATCATGGATCCATGAGACCACGTCCGCTACTAACTCATTCGCATTCGTCACATTCAATCCGTCATGCTCACTCATTAACGCACTTTCTCTCAAATCACTTATATACCCATCCCAATCAGCATCCCTCAAACTCCATCTCTTCCCTACATCCAAAGCTTCCATACATTCCTCATCACACATCATTTTTACATTAATGACATTATGGTCACTAATACCCCACTCGCATTCCACACTCCATTCGAATCGACACCTGGCAAACCCATCATTCACTAACGTCACATCAATATCACTTTGTCCATTCGGCCCTGAAAAGGTATACCATTCACTCGGTTCATTCACTACCTTCATTCCGTTCACTATTACCCATTCTTCCAATTGTCGTCCACGCATTACACTTTCCCTCGAACGGCCGCCCCCCTTGCTAAACCACAAGGAGGACACCGCATTCGCATCCATCCCGAATAGCAACCTCTTCCCTCTCAAACATTCTCGAACCATATCCATGTACCGCAGGTAGGGCTCAATCTCTTGGCCATACCTGAAATACATGGACACCACATACACTTCACCAAAGTCTCCTTTCAGCCATACACATACACCATATTCATTCGTACAGTCTCTCACACAAACTGCTTCAATCCGCACATCATTCACAACCACAATTGCCTTCACCATATCCCCTTCCCATGCAAACACTCTCATACCTCCCGGTAAACCTTTCACGCATCCATCAACAGACATATAAGGCTCCTGTAACAGAGCTACACTCACTCGTTTCTCACTCATAACCACTCCCAAGTCACACATAACTGAATACGCCCGCTGACAATTACACTGAATAATGTTTAAAACGTACTCAGTCATCGCAAATTCTTAATCTTTCTCTTTCAACCGCACGTACATACTCCGGACAATCATTCGACATAACCGAGTGGTCACATTTATTCCCTTTCACTTGACAATTCCTGCATACAAAATCACTCACCACACAATTTATCCTCACATGTCCACTCTTACAACATTTCTGACACAAATTTTCTTTCTCTTTACATTCTCTCGCCATATGTCCCAATCCACTACATTTAAAACACCTCATTACACTCACAAATTCTCTCAACTTACAGGCTCTCCATTTCACATACACACGTTCTTGCTCTATAAGCTGCTTTTTCATTTTTACATTCAATTCAATTATCACATTCCCCACGTTTGCATCCTTCCTATTCACTCTACTAATTATCTTCGCACGCTCATTAAATTCATTAATACTTACACACTCACTCAAATTCTTTTCATACAGCTCACTCATAAGTTCCTCACTAGTCATTTCATTCGGCACATCAAACATAATCACTTTCGGCCCAATTTTTCTCGGCAAATCAACCTTTAAGCCAACATCCTTAAATTTAGCACAATCTCTCATTTTCTGCAATTCTTTCTCACTAACTGTCTCAATAGCCACACCACCACTCCTAATCTTTCTTACAGCTCTCACTCTTACATTCAGTTCCTTACTAACTTCATTCATAACCTTCTCCTTCACTTGTTCACTCGTCATCTTTACACTATCGTCTCTGGGTCTAATAACCACCGCATATTTCTTTTCTTTCACCGATTCCACCACTCTATCCATTCTCTCAGAACACACT
>CAKAJI010000021.1:60000-127500 GCA_916610255.1 Lasioglossum lativentre
GCCGGCGCCGCGCGGTCAATAGCACGCGCGCTTATGGCGGTAAACCGTCGCGGCAACAGCCCAACCGGCGGGGCTGTTGGGACTTAGAGCGAAAAAACTGTGAAAATTTATTTCGTAAAATACAATAAATTTTTGTATTTCTAGGATATTTAACACAAAACATTCAACTTTTCATATACTTTCTCGGACTCAAAAATTTTTTTAAGTTCCAACGGCAAGAGTAAACTTTTTCTGTATCGATTCCAGGCGATTTTAAATGTTAGATCATTGTAATATAAAACATATTAACAATGAATATAAAGTTACAAAGCGCTACAATGCGTATTTACCGAAATAATTGAAAATAATGGTCGATAGCGTACTACTTCGTTGCTCGAAGTCCCACCGGTAAGAGTAAACTTTTTTCCTATCGTTCCTAGATGATTTTAAACGTTATATTCGTGGTAAACTGTGCATACGAAACCGTGTGTCGTGACGCCAGTTCTCTCGGACGCGTATTTACCGAGTTATAAGCGAGTTAACTTCCGGCGAGTCGCTTAGGTATCGCTGGAACGATAAAATTGCTAAGTACCGCGCCGTGTCGGTTAGACGGTTCGCGGTAAGAGTAAACTTTTTTCCTATCGTTCCTAGATGATTTTAAACGTTATATTCGTGGTAAACTGTGCATACGAAACCGTGTGTCGTGACGCCAGTTCTCTCGGACGCGTATTTACCGAGTTAACTTCCGGCGAGTCGCTTAGGTATCGCTGGAACGATAAAATTGCTAAGTACCGCGCCGTGTCGGTTAGACGGTTCGCGGTAAGAGTAAACTTTTTTCCTATCGTTCCTAGATGATTTTAAACGTTATATTCGTGGTAAACTGTGCATACGAAACCGTGTGTCGTGACGCCAGTTCTCTCGGACGCGTATTTACCGAGTTAACTTCCGGCGAGTCGCTTAGGTATCGCTGGAACGATAAAATTGCTAAGTACCGCGCCGTGTCGGTTAGACGGTTCGCGGTAAGAGTAAACTTTTTTCCTATCGTTCCTAGATGATTTTAAACGTTATATTCGTGGTAAACTGTGCATACGAAACCGTGTGTCGTGACGCCAGTTCTCTCGGACGCGTATTTACCGAGTTAACTTCCGGCGAGTCGCTTAGGTATCGCTGGAACGATAAAATTGCTAAGTACCGCGCCGTGTCGGTTAGACGGTTCGCGGTAAGAGTAAACTTTTTTCCTATCGTTCCTAGATGATTTTAAACGTTATATTCGTGGTAAACTGTGCATACGAAACCGTGTGTCGTGACGCCAGTTCTCTCGGACGCGTATTTACCGAGTTAACTTCCGGCGAGTCGCTTAGGTATCGCTGGAACGATAAAATTGCTAAGTACCGCGCCGTGTCGGTTAGACGGTTCGCGGTAAGAGTAAACTTTTTTCCTATCGTTCCTAGATGATTTTAAACGTTATATTCGTGGTAAACTGTGCATACGAAACCGTGTGTCGTGACGCCAGTTCTCTCGGACGCGTATTTACCGAGTTAACTTCCGGCGAGTCGCTTAGGTATCGCTGGAACGATAAAATTGCTAAGTACCGCGCCGTGTCGGTTAGACGGTTCGCGGTAAGAGTAAACTTTTTTCCTATCGTTCCTAGATGATTTTAAACGTTATATTCGTGGTAAACTGTGCATACGAAACCGTGTGTCGTGACGCCAGTTCTCTCGGACGCGTATTTACCGAGTTAACTTCCGGCGAGTCGCTTAGGTATCGCTGGAACGATAAAATTGCTAAGTACCGCGCCGTGTCGGTTAGACGGTTCGCGGTAAGAGTAAACTTTTTTCCTATCGTTCCTAGATGATTTTAAACGTTATATTCGTGGTAAACTGTGCATACGAAACCGTGTGTCGTGACGCCAGTTCTCTCGGACGCGTATTTACCGAGTTAACTTCCGGCGAGTCGCTTAGGTATCGCTGGAACGATAAAATTGCTAAGTACCGCGCCGTGTCGGTTAGACGGTTCGCGGTAAGAGTAAACTTTTTTCCTATCGTTCCTAGATGATTTTAAACGTTATATTCGTGGTAAACTGTGCATACGAAACCGTGTGTCGTGACGCCAGTTCTCTCGGACGCGTATTTACCGAGTTAACTTCCGGCGAGTCGCTTAGGTATCGCTGGAACGATAAAATTGCTAAGTACCGCGCCGTGTCGGTTAGACGGTTCGCGGTAAGAGTAAACTTTTTTCCTATCGTTCCTAGATGATTTTAAACGTTATATTCGTGGTAAACTGTGCATACGAAACCGTGTGTCGTGACGCCAGTTCTCTCGGACGCGTATTTACCGAGTTATAAGCGAGTTAACTTCCGGCGAGTCGCTTAGGTATCGCTGGAACGATAAAATTGCTAAGTACCGCGCCGTGTCGGTTAGACGGTTCGCGGTAAGAGTAAACTTTTTTCCTATCGTTCCTAGATGATTTTAAACGTTATATTCGTGGTAAACTGTGCATACGAAACCGTGTGTCGTGACGCCAGTTCTCTCGGACGCGTATTTACCGAGTTAACTTCCGGCGAGTCGCTTAGGTATCGCTGGAACGATAAAATTGCTAAGTACCGCGCCGTGTCGGTTAGACGGTTCGCGGTAAGAGTAAACTTTTTTCCTATCGTTCCTAGATGATTTTAAACGTTATATTCGTGGTAAACTGTGCATACGAAACCGTGTGTCGTGACGCCAGTTCTCTCGGACGCGTATTTACCGAGTTAACTTCCGGCGAGTCGCTTAGGTATCGCTGGAACGATAAAATTGCTAAGTACCGCGCCGTGTCGGTTAGACGGTTCGCGGTAAGAGTAAACTTTTTTCCTATCGTTCCTAGATGATTTTAAACGTTATATTCGTGGTAAACTGTGCATACGAAACCGTGTGTCGTGACGCCAGTTCTCTCGGACGCGTATTTACCGAGTTAACTTCCGGCGAGTCGCTTAGGTATCGCTGGAACGATAAAATTGCTAAGTACCGCGCCGTGTCGGTTAGACGGTTCGCGGTAAGAGTAAACTTTTTTCCTATCGTTCCTAGATGATTTTAAACGTTATATTCGTGGTAAACTGTGCATACGAAACCGTGTGTCGTGACGCCAGTTCTCTCGGACGCGTATTTACCGAGTTAACTTCCGGCGAGTCGCTTAGGTATCGCTGGAACGATAAAATTGCTAAGTACCGCGCCGTGTCGGTTAGACGGTTCGCGGTAAGAGTAAACTTTTTTCCTATCGTTCCTAGATGATTTTAAACGTTATATTCGTGGTAAACTGTGCATACGAAACCGTGTGTCGTGACGCCAGTTCTCTCGGACGCGTATTTACCGAGTTAACTTCCGGCGAGTCGCTTAGGTATCGCTGGAACGATAAAATTGCTAAGTACCGCGCCGTGTCGGTTAGACGGTTCGCGGTAAGAGTAAACTTTTTTCCTATCGTTCCTAGATGATTTTAAACGTTATATTCGTGGTAAACTGTGCATACGAAACCGTGTGTCGTGACGCCAGTTCTCTCGGACGCGTATTTACCGAGTTAACTTCCGGCGAGTCGCTTAGGTATCGCTGGAACGATAAAATTGCTAAGTACCGCGCCGTGTCGGTTAGACGGTTCGCGGTAAGAGTAAACTTTTTTCCTATCGTTCCTAGATGATTTTAAACGTTATATTCGTGGTAAACTGTGCATACGAAACCGTGTGTCGTGACGCCAGTTCTCTCGGACGCGTATTTACCGAGTTAACTTCCGGCGAGTCGCTTAGGTATCGCTGGAACGATAAAATTGCTAAGTACCGCGCCGTATCGGTTAGACGGTTCGCGGTAAGAGTAAACTTTTTTCCTATCGTTCCTAGATGATTTTAAACGTTATATTCGTGGTAAACTGTGCATACGAAACCGTGTGTCGTGACGCCAGTTCTCTCGGACGCGTATTTACCGAGTTAACTTCCGGCGAGTCGCTTAGGTATCGCTGGAACGATAAAATTGCTAAGTACCGCGCCGTGTCGGTTAGACGGTTCGCGGTAAGAGTAAACTTTTTTCCTATCGTTCCTAGATGATTTTAAACGTTATATTCGTGGTAAACTGTGCATACGAAACCGTGTGTCGTGACGCCAGTTCTCTCGGACGCGTATTTACCGAGTTAACTTCCGGCGAGTCGCTTAGGTATCGCTGGAACGATAAAATTGCTAAGTACCGCGCCGTGTCGGTTAGACGGTTCGCGGTAAGAGTAAACTTTTTTCCTATCGTTCCTAGATGATTTTAAACGTTATATTCGTGGTAAACTGTGCATACGAAACCGTGTGTCGTGACGCCAGTTCTCTCGGACGCGTATTTACCGAGTTATAAGCGAGTTAACTTCCGGCGAGTCGCTTAGGTATCGCTGGAACGATAAAATTGCTAAGTACCGCGCCGTGTCGGTTAGACGGTTCGCGGTAAGAGTAAACTTTTTTCCTATCGTTCCTAGATGATTTTAAACGTTATATTCGTGGTAAACTGTGCATACGAAACCGTGTGTCGTGACGCCAGTTCTCTCGGACGCGTATTTACCGAGTTAACTTCCGGCGAGTCGCTTAGGTATCGCTGGAACGATAAAATTGCTAAGTACCGCGCCGTGTCGGTTAGACGGTTCGCGGTAAGAGTAAACTTTTTTCCTATCGTTCCTAGATGATTTTAAACGTTATATTCGTGGTAAACTGTGCATACGAAACCGTGTGTCGTGACGCCAGTTCTCTCGGACGCGTATTTACCGAGTTAACTTCCGGCGAGTCGCTTAGGTATCGCTGGAACGATAAAATTGCTAAGTACCGCGCCGTGTCGGTTAGACGGTTCGCGGAGAGTAAACTTTTTTCCTATCGTTCCTAGATGATTTTAAACGTTATATTCGTGGTAAACTGTGCATACGAAACCGTGTGTCGTGACGCCAGTTCTCTCGGACGCGTATTTACCGAGTTAACTTCCGGCGAGTCGCTTAGGTATCGCTGGAACGATAAAATTGCTAAGTACCGCGCCGTGTCGGTTAGACGGTTCGCGGTAAGAGTAAACTTTTTTCCTATCGTTCCTAGATGATTTTAAACGTTATATTCGTGGTAAACTGTGCATACGAAACCGTGTGTCGTGACGCCAGTTCTCTCGGACGCGTATTTACCGAGTTAACTTCCGGCGAGTCGCTTAGGTATCGCTGGAACGATAAAATTGCTAAGTACCGCGCCGTGTCGGTTAGACGGTTCGCGGTAAGAGTAAACTTTTTTCCTATCGTTCCTAGATGATTTTAAACGTTATATTCGTGGTAAACTGTGCATACGAAACCGTGTGTCGTGACGCCAGTTCTCTCGGACGCGTATTTACCGAGTTAACTTCCGGCGAGTCGCTTAGGTATCGCTGGAACGATAAAATTGCTAAGTACCGCGCCGTGTCGGTTAGACGGTTCGCGGTAAGAGTAAACTTTTTTCCTATCGTTCCTAGATGATTTTAAACGTTATATTCGTGGTAAACTGTGCATACGAAACCGTGTGTCGTGACGCCAGTTCTCTCGGACGCGTATTTACCGAGTTAACTTCCGGCGAGTCGCTTAGGTATCGCTGGAACGATAAAATTGCTAAGTACCGCGCCGTGTCGGTTAGACGGTTCGCGGTAAGAGTAAACTTTTTTCCTATCGTTCCTAGATGATTTTAAACGTTATATTCGTGGTAAACTGTGCATACGAAACCGTGTGTCGTGACGCCAGTTCTCTCGGACGCGTATTTACCGAGTTAACTTCCGGCGAGTCGCTTAGGTATCGCTGGAACGATAAAATTGCTAAGTACCGCGCCGTGTCGGTTAGACGGTTCGCGGTAAGAGTAAACTTTTTTCCTATCGTTCCTAGATGATTTTAAACGTTATATTCGTGGTAAACTGTGCATACGAAACCGTGTGTCGTGACGCCAGTTCTCTCGGACGCGTATTTACCGAGTTAACTTCCGGCGAGTCGCTTAGGTATCGCTGGAACGATAAAATTGCTAAGTACCGCGCCGTGTCGGTTAGACGGTTCGCGGTAAGAGTAAACTTTTTTCCTATCGTTCCTAGATGATTTTAAACGTTATATTCGTGGTAAACTGTGCATACGAAACCGTGTGTCGTGACGCCAGTTCTCTCGGACGCGTATTTACCGAGTTAACTTCCGGCGAGTCGCTTAGGTATCGCTGGAACGATAAAATTGCTAAGTAACGCGCCGTGTCGGTTAGACGGTTCGCGGTAAGAGTAAACTTTTTTCCTATCGTTCCTAGATGATTTTAAACGTTATATTCGTGGTAAACTGTGCATACGAAACCGTGTGTCGTGACGCCAGTTCTCTCGGACGCGTATTTACCGAGTTAACTTCCGGCGAGTCGCTTAGGTATCGCTGGAACGATAAAATTGCTAAGTACCGCGCCGTGTCGGTTAGACGGTTCGCGGTAAGAGTAAACTTTTTTCCTATCGTTCCTAGATGATTTTAAACGTTATATTCGTGGTAAACTGTGCATACGAAACCGTGTGTCGTGACGCCAGTTCTCTCGGACGCGTATTTACCGAGTTAACTTCCGGCGAGTCGCTTAGGTATCGCTGGAACGATAAAATTGCTAAGTACCGCGCCGTGTCGGTTAGACGGTTCGCGGTAAGAGTAAACTTTTTTCCTATCGTTCCTAGATGATTTTAAACGTTATATTCGTGGTAAACTGTGCATACGAAACCGTGTGTCGTGACGCCAGTTCTCTCGGACGCGTATTTACCGAGTTAACTTCCGGCGAGTCGCTTAGGTATCGCTGGAACGATAAAATTGCTAAGTACCGCGCCGTGTCGGTTAGACGGTTCGCGGTAAGAGTAAACTTTTTTCCTATCGTTCCTAGATGATTTTAAACGTTATATTCGTGGTAAACTGTGCATACGAAACCGTGTGTCGTGACGCCAGTTCTCTCGGACGCGTATTTACCGAGTTAACTTCCGGCGAGTCGCTTAGGTATCGCTGGAACGATAAAATTGCTAAGTACCGCGCCGTGTCGGTTAGACGGTTCGCGGTAAGAGTAAACTTTTTTCCTATCGTTCCTAGATGATTTTAAACGTTATATTCGTGGTAAACTGTGCATACGAAACCGTGTGTCGTGACGCCAGTTCTCTCGGACGCGTATTTACCGAGTTAACTTCCGGCGAGTCGCTTAGGTATCGCTGGAACGATAAATTTGCTAAGTACCGCGCCGTGTCGGTTAGACGGTTCGCGGTAAGAGTAAACTTTTTTCCTATCGTTCCTAGATGATTTTAAACGTTATATTCGTGGTAAACTGTGCATACGAAACCGTGTGTCGTGACGCCAGTTCTCTCGGACGCGTATTTACCGAGTTAACTTCCGGCGAGTCGCTTAGGTATCGCTGGAACGATAAAATTGCTAAGTACCGCGCCGTGTCGGTTAGACGGTTCGCGGTAAGAGTAAACTTTTTTCCTATCGTTCCTAGATGATTTTAAACGTTATATTCGTGGTAAACTGTGCATACGAAACCGTGTGTCGTGACGCCAGTTCTCTCGGACGCGTATTTACCGAGTTAACTTCCGGCGAGTCGCTTAGGTATCGCTGGAACGATAAAATAGCTAAGTACCGCGCCGTGTCGGTTAGACGGTTCGCGGTAAGAGTAAACTTTTTTCCTATCGTTCCTAGATGATTTTAAACGTTATATTCGTGGTAAACTGTGCATACGAAACCGTGTGTCGTGACGCCAGTTCTCTCGGACGCGTATTTACCGAGTTAACTTCCGGCGAGTCGCTTAGGTATCGCTGGAACGATAAAATTGCTAAGTACCGCGCCGTGTCGGTTAGACGGTTCGCGGTAAGAGTAAACTTTTTTCCTATCGTTCCTAGATGATTTTAAACGTTATATTCGTGGTAAACTGTGCATACGAAACCGTGTGTCGTGACGCCAGTTCTCTCGGACGCGTATTTACCGAGTTAACTTCCGGCGAGTCGCTTAGGTATCGCTGGAACGATAAAATTGCTAAGTACCGCGCCGTGTCGGTTAGACGGTTCGCGGTAAGAGTAAACTTTTTTCCTATCGTTCCTAGATGATTTTAAACGTTATATTCGTGGTAAACTGTGCATACGAAACCGTGTGTCGTGACGCCAGTTCTCTCGGACGCGTATTTACCGAGTTAACTTCCGGCGAGTCGCTTAGGTATCGCTGGAACGATAAAATTGCTAAGTACCGCGCCGTGTCGGTTAGACGGTTCGCGGTAAGAGTAAACTTTTTTCCTATCGTTCCTAGATGATTTTAAACGTTATATTCGTGGTAAACTGTGCATACGAAACCGTGTGTCGTGACGCCAGTTCTCTCGGACGCGTATTTACCGAGTTAACTTCCGGCGAGTCGCTTAGGTATCGCTGGAACGATAAAATTGCTAAGTACCGCGCCGTGTCGGTTAGACGGTTCGCGGTAAGAGTAAACTTTTTTCCTATCGTTCCTAGATGATTTTAAACGTTATATTCGTGGTAAACTGTGCATACGAAACCGTGTGTCGTGACGCCAGTTCTCTCGGACGCGTATTTACCGAGTTAACTTCCGGCGAGTCGCTTAGGTATCGCTGGAACGATAAAATTGCTAAGTACCGCGCCGTGTCGGTTAGACGGTTCGCGGTAAGAGTAAACTTTTTTCCTATCGTTCCTAGATGATTTTAAACGTTATATTCGTGGTAAACTGTGCATACGAAACCGTGTGTCGTGACGCCAGTTCTCTCGGACGCGTATTTACCGAGTTAACTTCCGGCGAGTCGCTTAGGTATCGCTGGAACGATAAAATTGCTAAGTACCGCGCCGTGTCGGTTAGACGGTTCGCGGTAAGAGTAAACTTTTTTCCTATCGTTCCTAGATGATTTTAAACGTTATATTCGTGGTAAACTGTGCATACGAAACCGTGTGTCGTGACGCCAGTTCTCTCGGACGCGTATTTACCGAGTTAACTTCCGGCGAGTCGCTTAGGTATCGCTGGAACGATAAAATTGCTAAGTACCGCGCCGTGTCGGTTAGACGGTTCGCGGTAAGAGTAAACTTTTTTCCTATCGTTCCTAGATGATTTTAAACGTTATATTCGTGGTAAACTGTGCATACGAAACCGTGTGTCGTGACGCCAGTTCTCTCGGACGCGTATTTACCGAGTTAACTTCCGGCGAGTCGCTTAGGTATCGCTGGAACGATAAAATTGCTAAGTACCGCGCCGTGTCGGTTAGACGGTTCGCGGTAAGAGTAAACTTTTTTCCTATCGTTCCTAGATGATTTTAAACGTTATATTCGTGGTAAACTGTGCATACGAAACCGTGTGTCGTGACGCCAGTTCTCTCGGACGCGTATTTACCGAGTTAACTTCCGGCGAGTCGCTTAGGTATCGCTGGAACGATAAAATTGCTAAGTACCGCGCCGTGTCGGTTAGACGGTTCGCGGTAAGAGTAAACTTTTTTCCTATCGTTCCTAGATGATTTTAAACGTTATATTCGTGGTAAACTGTGCATACGAAACCGTGTGTCGTGACGCCAGTTCTCTCGGACGCGTATTTACCGAGTTAACTTCCGGCGAGTCGCTTAGGTATCGCTGGAACGATAAAATTGCTAAGTACCGCGCCGTGTCGGTTAGACGGTTCGCGGTAAGAGTAAACTTTTTTCCTATCGTTCCTAGATGATTTTAAACGTTATATTCGTGGTAAACTGTGCATACGAAACCGTGTGTCGTGACGCCAGTTCTCTCGGACGCGTATTTACCGAGTTAACTTCCGGCGAGTCGCTTAGGTATCGCTGGAACGATAAAATTGCTAAGTACCGCGCCGTGTCGGTTAGACGGTTCGCGGTAAGAGTAAACTTTTTTCCTATCGTTCCTAGATGATTTTAAACGTTATATTCGTGGTAAACTGTGCATACGAAACCGTGTGTCGTGACGCCAGTTCTCTCGGACGCGTATTTACCGAGTTAACTTCCGGCGAGTCGCTTAGGTATCGCTGGAACGATAAAATTGCTAAGTACCGCGCCGTGTCGGTTAGACGGTTCGCGGTAAGAGTAAACTTTTTTCCTATCGTTCCTAGATGATTTTAAACGTTATATTCGTGGTAAACTGTGCATACGAAACCGTGTGTCGTGACGCCAGTTCTCTCGGACGCGTATTTACCGAGTTAACTTCCGGCGAGTCGCTTAGGTATCGCTGGAACGATAAAATTGCTAAGTACCGCGCCGTGTCGGTTAGACGGTTCGCGGTAAGAGTAAACTTTTTTCCTATCGTTCCTAGATGATTTTAAACGTTATATTCGTGGTAAACTGTGCATACGAAACCGTGTGTCGTGACGCCAGTTCTCTCGGACGCGTATTTACCGAGTTAACTTCCGGCGAGTCGCTTAGGTATCGCTGGAACGATAAAATTGCTAAGTACCGCGCCGTGTCGGTTAGACGGTTCGCGGTAAGAGTAAACTTTTTTCCTATCGTTCCTAGATGATTTTAAACGTTATATTCGTGGTAAACTGTGCATACGAAACCGTGTGTCGTGACGCCAGTTCTCTCGGACGCGTATTTACCGAGTTAACTTCCGGCGAGTCGCTTAGGTATCGCTGGAACGATAAAATTGCTAAGTACCGCGCCGTGTCGGTTAGACGGTTCGCGGTAAGAGTAAACTTTTTTCCTATCGTTCCTAGATGATTTTAAACGTTATATTCGTGGTAAACTGTGCATACGAAACCGTGTGTCGTGACGCCAGTTCTCTCGGACGCGTATTTACCGAGTTAACTTCCGGCGAGTCGCTTAGGTATCGCTGGAACGATAAAATTGCTAAGTACCGCGCCGTGTCGGTTAGACGGTTCGCGGTAAGAGTAAACTTTTTTCCTATCGTTCCTAGATGATTTTAAACGTTATATTCGTGGTAAACTGTGCATACGAAACCGTGTGTCGTGACGCCAGTTCTCTCGGACGCGTATTTACCGAGTTAACTTCCGGCGAGTCGCTTAGGTATCGCTGGAACGATAAAATTGCTAAGTACCGCGCCGTGTCGGTTAGACGGTTCGCGGTAAGAGTAAACTTTTTTCCTATCGTTCCTAGATGATTTTAAACGTTATATTCGTGGTAAACTGTGCATACGAAACCGTGTGTCGTGACGCCAGTTCTCTCGGACGCGTATTTACCGAGTTAACTTCCGGCGAGTCGCTTAGGTATCGCTGGAACGATAAAATTGCTAAGTACCGCGCCGTGTCGGTTAGACGGTTCGCGGTAAGAGTAAACTTTTTTCCTATCGTTCCTAGATGATTTTAAACGTTATATTCGTGGTAAACTGTGCATACGAAACCGTGTGTCGTGACGCCAGTTCTCTCGGACGCGTATTTACCGAGTTAACTTCCGGCGAGTCGCTTAGGTATCGCTGGAACGATAAAATTGCTAAGTACCGCGCCGTGTCGGTTAGACGGTTCGCGGTAAGAGTAAACTTTTTTCCTATCGTTCCTAGATGATTTTAAACGTTATATTCGTGGTAAACTGTGCATACGAAACCGTGTGTCGTGACGCCAGTTCTCTCGGACGCGTATTTACCGAGTTAACTTCCGGCGAGTCGCTTAGGTATCGCTGGAACGATAAAATTGCTAAGTACCGCGCCGTGTCGGTTAGACGGTTCGCGGTAAGAGTAAACTTTTTTCCTATCGTTCCTAGATGATTTTAAACGTTATATTCGTGGTAAACTGTGCATACGAAACCGTGTGTCGTGACGCCAGTTCTCTCGGACGCGTATTTACCGAGTTAACTTCCGGCGAGTCGCTTAGGTATCGCTGGAACGATAAAATTGCTAAGTACCGCGCCGTGTCGGTTAGACGGTTCGCGGTAAGAGTAAACTTTTTTCCTATCGTTCCTAGATGATTTTAAACGTTATATTCGTGGTAAACTGTGCATACGAAACCGTGTGTCGTGACGCCAGTTCTCTCGGACGCGTATTTACCGAGTTAACTTCCGGCGAGTCGCTTAGGTATCGCTGGAACGATAAAATTGCTAAGTACCGCGCCGTGTCGGTTAGACGGTTCGCGGTAAGAGTAAACTTTTTTCCTATCGTTCCTAGATGATTTTAAACGTTATATTCGTGGTAAACTGTGCATACGAAACCGTGTGTCGTGACGCCAGTTCTCTCGGACGCGTATTTACCGAGTTAACTTCCGGCGAGTCGCTTAGGTATCGCTGGAACGATAAAATTGCTAAGTACCGCGCCGTGTCGGTTAGACGGTTCGCGGTAAGAGTAAACTTTTTTCCTATCGTTCCTAGATGATTTTAAACGTTATATTCGTGGTAAACTGTGCATACGAAACCGTGTGTCGTGACGCCAGTTCTCTCGGACGCGTATTTACCGAGTTAACTTCCGGCGAGTCGCTTAGGTATCGCTGGAACGATAAAATTGCTAAGTACCGCGCCGTGTCGGTTAGACGGTTCGCGGTAAGAGTAAACTTTTTTCCTATCGTTCCTAGATGATTTTAAACGTTATATTCGTGGTAAACTGTGCATACGAAACCGTGTGTCGTGACGCCAGTTCTCTCGGACGCGTATTTACCGACGAGTTAACTTCCGGCGAGTCGCTTAGGTATCGCTGGAACGATAAAATTGCTAAGTACCGCGCCGTGTCGGTTAGACGGTTCGCGGTAAGAGTAAACTTTTTTCCTATCGTTCCTAGATGATTTTAAACGTTATATTCGTGGTAAACTGTGCATACGAAACCGTGTGTCGTGACGCCAGTTCTCTCGGACGCGTATTTACCGAGTTAACTTCCGGCGAGTCGCTTAGGTATCGCTGGAACGATAAAATTGCTAAGTACCGCGCCGTGTCGGTTAGACGGTTCGCGGTAAGAGTAAACTTTTTTCCTATCGTTCCTAGATGATTTTAAACGTTATATTCGTGGTAAACTGTGCATACGAAACCGTGTGTCGTGACGCCAGTTCTCTCGGACGCGTATTTACCGAGTTAACTTCCGGCGAGTCGCTTAGGTATCGCTGGAACGATAAAATTGCTAAGTACCGCGCCGTGTCGGTTAGACGGTTCGCGGTAAGAGTAAACTTTTTTCCTATCGTTCCTAGATGATTTTAAACGTTATATTCGTGGTAAACTGTGCATACGAAACCGTGTGTCGTGACGCCAGTTCTCTCGGACGCGTATTTACCGAGTTAACTTCCGGCGAGTCGCTTAGGTATCGCTGGAACGATAAAATTGCTAAGTACCGCGCCGTGTCGGTTAGACGGTTCGCGGTAAGAGTAAACTTTTTTCCTATCGTTCCTAGATGATTTTAAACGTTATATTCGTGGTAAACTGTGCATACGAAACCGTGTGTCGTGACGCCAGTTCTCTCGGACGCGTATTTACCGAGTTAACTTCCGGCGAGTCGCTTAGGTATCGCTGGAACGATAAAATTGCTAAGTACCGCGCCGTGTCGGTTAGACGGTTCGCGGTAAGAGTAAACTTTTTTCCTATCGTTCCTAGATGATTTTAAACGTTATATTCGTGGTAAACTGTGCATACGAAACCGTGTGTCGTGACGCCAGTTCTCTCGGACGCGTATTTACCGAGTTAACTTCCGGCGAGTCGCGTAGGTATCGCTGGAACGATAAAATTGCTAAGTACCGCGCCGTGTCGGTTAGACGGTTCGCGGTAAGAGTAAACTTTTTTCCTATCGTTCCTAGATGATTTTAAACGTTATATTCGTGGTAAACTGTGCATACGAAACCGTGTGTCGTGACGCCAGTTCTCTCGGACGCGTATTTACCGAGTTAACTTCCGGCGAGTCGCTTAGGTATCGCTGGAACGATAAAATTGCTAAGTACCGCGCCGTGTCGGTTAGACGGTTCGCGGTAAGAGTAAACTTTTTTCCTATCGTTCCTAGATGATTTTAAACGTTATATTCGTGGTAAACTGTGCATACGAAACCGTGTGTCGTGACGCCAGTTCTCTCGGACGCGTATTTACCGAGTTAACTTCCGGCGAGTCGCTTAGGTATCGCTGGAACGATAAAATTGCTAAGTACCGCGCCGTGTCGGTTAGACGGTTCGCGGTAAGAGTAAACTTTTTTCCTATCGTTCCTAGATGATTTTAAACGTTATATTCGTGGTAAACTGTGCATACGAAACCGTGTGTCGTGACGCCAGTTCTCTCGGACGCGTATTTACCGAGTTAACTTCCGGCGAGTCGCTTAGGTATAGCTGGAACGATAAAATTGCTAAGTACCGCGCCGTGTCGGTTAGACGGTTCGCGGTAAGAGTAAACTTTTTTCCTATCGTTCCTAGATGATTTTAAACGTTATATTCGTGGTAAACTGTGCATACGAAACCGTGTGTCGTGACGCCAGTTCTCTCGGACGCGTATTTACCGAGTTAACTTCCGGCGAGTCGCTTAGGTATCGCTGGAACGATAAAATTGCTAAGTACCGCGCCGTGTCGGTTAGACGGTTCGCGGTAAGAGTAAACTTTTTTCCTATCGTTCCTAGATGATTTTAAACGTTATATTCGTGGTAAACTGTGCATACGAAACCGTGTGTCGTGACGCCAGTTCTCTCGGACGCGTATTTACCGAGTTAACTTCCGGCGAGTCGCTTAGGTATCGCTGGAACGATAAAATTGCTAAGTACCGCGCCGTGTCGGTTAGACGGTTCGCGGTAAGAGTAAACTTTTTTCCTATCGTTCCTAGATGATTTTAAACGTTATATTCGTGGTAAACTGTGCATACGAAACCGTGTGTCGTGACGCCAGTTCTCTCGGACGCGTATTTACCGAGTTAACTTCCGGCGAGTCGCTTAGGTATCGCTGGAACGATAAAATTGCTAAGTACCGCGCCGTGTCGGTTAGACGGTTCGCGGTAAGAGTAAACTTTTTTCCTATCGTTCCTAGATGATTTTAAACGTTATATTCGTGGTAAACTGTGCATACGAAACCGTGTGTCGTGACGCCAGTTCTCTCGGACGCGTATTTACCGAGTTAACTTCCGGCGAGTCGCTTAGGTATCGCTGGAACGATAAAATTGCTAAGTACCGCGCCGTGTCGGTTAGACGGTTCGCGGTAAGAGTAAACTTTTTTCCTATCGTTCCTAGATGATTTTAAACGTTATATTCGTGGTAAACTGTGCATACGAAACCGTGTGTCGTGACGCCAGTTCTCTCGGACGCGTATTTACCGTGTTAACTTCCGGCGAGTCGCTTAGGTATCGCTGGAACGATAAAATTGCTAAGTACCGCGCCGTGTCGGTTAGACGGTTCGCGGTAAGAGTAAACTTTTTTCCTATCGTTCCTAGATGATTTTAAACGTTATATTCGTGGTAAACTGTGCATACGAAACCGTGTGTCGTGACGCCAGTTCTCTCGGACGCGTATTTACCGAGTTAACTTCCGGCGAGTCGCTTAGGTATCGCTGGAACGATAAAATTGCTAAGTACCGCGCCGTGTCGGTTAGACGGTTCGCGGTAAGAGTAAACTTTTTTCCTATCGTTCCTAGATGATTTTAAACGTTATATTCGTGGTAAACTGTGCATACGAAACCGTGTGTCGTGACGCCAGTTCTCTCGGACGCGTATTTACCGAGTTAACTTCCGGCGAGTCGCTTAGGTATCGCTGGAACGATAAAATTGCTAAGTACCGCGCCGTGTCGGTTAGACGGTTCGCGGTAAGAGTAAACTTTTTTCCTATCGTTCCTAGATGATTTTAAACGTTATATTCGTGGTAAACTGTGCATACGAAACCGTGTGTCGTGACGCCAGTTCTCTCGGACGCGTATTTACCGAGTTAACTTCCGGCGAGTCGCTTAGGTATCGCTGGAACGATAAAATTGCTAAGTACCGCGCCGTGTCGGTTAGACGGTTCGCGGTAAGAGTAAACTTTTTTCCTATCGTTCCTAGATGATTTTAAACGTTATATTCGTGGTAAACTGTGCATACGAAACCGTGTGTCGTGACGCCAGTTCTCTCGGACGCGTATTTACCGAGTTAACTTCCGGCGAGTCGCTTAGGTATCGCTGGAACGATAAAATTGCTAAGTACCGCGCCGTGTCGGTTAGACGGTTCGCGGTAAGAGTAAACTTTTTTCCTATCGTTCCTAGATGATTTTAAACGTTATATTCGTGGTAAACTGTGCATACGAAACCGTGTGTCGTGACGCCAGTTCTCTCGGACGCGTATTTACCGAGTTAACTTCCGGCGAGTCGCTTAGGTATCGCTGGAACGATAAAATTGCTAAGTACCGCGCCGTGTCGGTTAGACGGTTCGCGGTAAGAGTAAACTTTTTTCCTATCGTTCCTAGATGATTTTAAACGTTATATTCGTGGTAAACTGTGCATACGAAACCGTGTGTCGTGACGCCAGTTCTCTCGGACGCGTATTTACCGAGTTAACTTCCGGCGAGTCGCTTAGGTATCGCTGGAACGATAAAATTGCTAAGTACCGCGCCGTGTCGGTTAGACGGTTCGCGGTAAGAGTAAACTTTTTTCCTATCGTTCCTAGATGATTTTAAACGTTATATTCGTGGTAAACTGTGCATACGAAACCGTGTGTCGTGACGCCAGTTCTCTCGGACGCGTATTTACCGAGTTAACTTCCGGCGAGTCGCTTAGGTATCGCTGGAACGATAAAATTGCTAAGTACCGCGCCGTGTCGGTTAGACGGTTCGCGGTAAGAGTAAACTTTTTTCCTATCGTTCCTAGATGATTTTATACGTTATATTCGTGGTAAACTGTGCATACGAAACCGTGTGTCGTGACGCCAGTTCTCTCGGACGCGTATTTACCGAGTTAACTTCCGGCGAGTCGCTTAGGTATCGCTGGAACGATAAAATTGCTAAGTACCGCGCCGTGTCGGTTAGACGGTTCGCGGTAAGAGTAAACTTTTTTCCTATCGTTCCTAGATGATTTTAAACGTTATATTCGTGGTAAACTGTGCATACGAAACCGTGTGTCGTGACGCCAGTTCTCTCGGACGCGTATTTACCGAGTTAACTTCCGGCGAGTCGCTTAGGTATCGCTGGAACGATAAAATTGCTAAGTACCGCGCCGTGTCGGTTAGACGGTTCGCGGTAAGAGTAAACTTTTTTCCTATCGTTCCTAGATGATTTTAAACGTTATATTCGTGGTAAACTGTGCATACGAAACCGTGTGTCGTGACGCCAGTTCTCTCGGACGCGTATTTACCGAGTTAACTTCCGGCGAGTCGCTTAGGTATCGCTGGAACGATAAAATTGCTAAGTACCGCGCCGTGTCGGTTAGACGGTTCGCGGTAAGAGTAAACTTTTTTCCTATCGTTCCTAGATGATTTTAAACGTTATATTCGTGGTAAACTGTGCATACGAAACCGTGTGTCGTGACGCCAGTTCTCTCGGACGCGTATTTACCGAGTTAACTTCCGGCGAGTCGCTTAGGTATCGCTGGAACGATAAAATTGCTAAGTACCGCGCCGTGTCGGTTAGACGGTTCGCGGTAAGAGTAAACTTTTTTCCTATCGTTCCTAGATGATTTTAAACGTTATATTCGTGGTAAACTGTGCATACGAAACCGTGTGTCGTGACGCCAGTTCTCTCGGACGCGTATTTACCGAGTTAACTTCCGGCGAGTCGCTTAGGTATCGCTGGAACGATAAAATTGCTAAGTACCGCGCCGTGTCGGTTAGACGGTTCGCGGTAAGAGTAAACTTTTTTCCTATCGTTCCTTGATGATTTTAAACGTTATATTCGTGGTAAACTGTGCATACGAAACCGTGTGTCGTGACGCCAGTTCTCTCGGACGCGTATTTACCGAGTTAACTTCCGGCGAGTCGCTTAGGTATCGCTGGAACGATAAAATTGCTAAGTACCGCGCCGTGTCGGTTAGACGGTTCGCGGTAAGAGTAAACTTTTTTCCTATCGTTCCTAGATGATTTTAAACGTTATATTCGTGGTAAACTGTGCATACGAAACCGTGTGTCGTGACGCCAGTTCTCTCGGACGCGTATTTACCGAGTTAACTTCCGGCGAGTCGCTTAGGTATCGCTGGAACGATAAAATTGCTAAGTACCGCGCCGTGTCGGTTAGACGGTTCGCGGTAAGAGTAAACTTTTTTCCTATCGTTCCTAGATGATTTTAAACGTTATATTCGTGGTAAACTGTGCATACGAAACCGTGTGTCGTGACGCCAGTTCTCTCGGACGCGTATTTACCGAGTTAACTTCCGGCGAATCGCTTAGGTATCGCTGGAACGATAAAATTGCTAAGTACCGCGCCGTGTCGGTTAGACGGTTCGCGGTAAGAGTAAACTTTTTTCCTATCGTTCCTAGATGATTTTAAACGTTATATTCGTGGTAAACTGTGCATACGAAACCGTGTGTCGTGACGCCAGTTCTCTCGGACGCGTATTTACCGAGTTAACTTCCGGCGAGTCGCTTAGGTATCGCTGGAACGATAAAATTGCTAAGTACCGCGCCGTGTCGGTTAGACGGTTCGCGGTAAGAGTAAACTTTTTTCCTATCGTTCCTAGATGATTTTAAACGTTATATTCGTGGTAAACTGTGCATACGAAACCGTGTGTCGTGACGCCAGTTCTCTCGGACGCGTATTTACCGAGTTAACTTCCGGCGAGTCGCTTAGGTATCGCTGGAACGATAAAATTGCTAAGTACCGCGCCGTGACGGTTAGACGGTTCGCGGTAAGAGTAAACTTTTTTCCTATCGTTCCTAGATGATTTTAAACGTTATATTCGTGGTAAACTGTGCATACGAAACCGTGTGTCGTGACGCCAGTTCTCTCGGACGCGTATTTACCGAGTTAACTTCCGGCGAGTCGCTTAGGTATCGCTGGAACGATAAAATTGCTAAGTACCGCGCCGTGTCGGTTAGACGGTTCGCGGTAAGAGTAAACTTTTTTCCTATCGTTCCTAGATGATTTTAAACGTTATATTCGTGGTAAACTGTGCATACGAAACCGTGTGTCGTGACGCCAGTTCTCTCGGACGCGTATTTACCGAGTTAACTTCCGGCGAGTCGCTTAGGTATCGCTGGAACGATAAAATTGCTAAGTACCGCGCCGTGTCGGTTAGACGGTTCGCGGTAAGAGTAAACTTTTTTCCTATCGTTCCTAGATGATTTTAAACGTTATATTCGTGGTAAACTGTGCATACGAAACCGTGTGTCGTGACGCCAGTTCTCTCGGACGCGTATTTACCGAGTTAACTTCCGGCGAGTCGCTTAGGTATCGCTGGAACGATAAAATTGCTAAGTACCGCGCCGTGTCGGTTAGACGGTTCGCGGTAAGAGTAAACTTTTTTCCTATCGTTCCTAGATGATTTTAAACGTTATATTCGTGGTAAACTGTGCATACGAAACCGTGTGTCGTGACGCCAGTTCTCTCGGACGCGTATTTACCGAGTTAACTTCCGGCGAGTCGCTTAGGTATCGCTGGAACGATAAAATTGCTAAGTACCGCGCCGTGTCGGTTAGACGGTTCGCGGTAAGAGTAAACTTTTTTCCTATCGTTCCTAGATGATTTTAAACGTTATATTCGTGGTAAACTGTGCATACGAAACCGTGTGTCGTGACGCCAGTTCTCTCGGACGCGTATTTACCGAGTTAACTTCCGGCGAGTCGCTTAGGTATCGCTGGAACGATAAAATTGCTAAGTACCGCGCCGTGTCGGTTAGACGGTTCGCGGTAAGAGTAAACTTTTTTCCTATCGTTCCTAGATGATTTTAAACGTTATATTCGTGGTAAACTGTGCATACGAAACCGTGTGTCGTGACGCCAGTTCTCTCGGACGCGTATTTACCGAGTTAACTTCCGGCGAGTCGCTTAGGTATCGCTGGAACGATAAAATTGCTAAGTACCGCGCCGTGTCGGTTAGACGGTTCGCGGTAAGAGTAAACTTTTTTCCTATCGTTCCTAGATGATTTTAAACGTTATATTCGTGGTAAACTGTGCATACGAAACCGTGTGTCGTGACGCCAGTTCTCTCGGACGCGTATTTACCGAGTTAACTTCCGGCGAGTCGCTTAGGTATCGCTGGAACGATAAAATTGCTAAGTACCGCGCCGTGTCGGTTAGACGGTTCGCGGTAAGAGTAAACTTTTTTCCTATCGTTCCTAGATGATTTTAAACGTTATATTCGTGGTAAACTGTGCATACGAAACCGTGTGTCGTGACGCCAGTTCTCTCGGACGCGTATTTACCGAGTTAACTTCCGGCGAGTCGCTTAGGTATCGCTGGAACGATAAAATTGCTAAGTACCGCGCCGTGTCGGTTAGACGGTTCGCGGTAAGAGTAAACTTTTTTCCTATCGTTCCTAGATGATTTTAAACGTTATATTCGTGGTAAACTGTGCATACGAAACCGTGTGTCGTGACGCCAGTTCTCTCGGACGCGTATTTACCGAGTTAACTTCCGGCGAGTCGCTTAGGTATCGCTGGAACGATAAAATTGCTAAGTACCGCGCCGTGTCGGTTAGACGGTTCGCGGTAAGAGTAAACTTTTTTCCTATCGTTCCTAGATGATTTTAAACGTTATATTCGTGGTAAACTGTGCATACGAAACCGTGTGTCGTGACGCCAGTTCTCTCGGACGCGTATTTACCGAGTTAACTTCCGGCGAGTCGCTTAGGTATCGCTGGAACGATAAAATTGCTAAGTACCGCGCCGTGTCGGTTAGACGGTTCGCGGTAAGAGTAAACTTTTTTCCTATCGTTCCTAGATGATTTTAAACGTTATATTCGTGGTAAACTGTGCATACGAAACCGTGTGTCGTGACGCCAGTTCTCTCGGACGCGTATTTACCGAGTTAACTTCCGGCGAGTCGCTTAGGTATCGCTGGAACGATAAAATTGCTAAGTACCGCGCCGTGTCGGTTAGACGGTTCGCGGTAAGAGTAAACTTTTTTCCTATCGTTCCTAGATGATTTTAAACGTTATATTCGTGGTAAACTGTGCATACGAAACCGTGTGTCGTGACGCCAGTTCTCTCGGACGCGTATTTACCGAGTTAACTTCCGGCGAGTCGCTTAGGTATCGCTGGAACGATAAAATTGCTAAGTACCGCGCCGTGTCGGTTAGACGGTTCGCGGTAAGAGTAAACTTTTTTCCTATCGTTCCTAGATGATTTTAAACGTTATATTCGTGGTAAACTGTGCATACGAAACCGTGTGTCGTGACGCCAGTTCTCTCGGACGCGTATTTACCGAGTTAACTTCCGGCGAGTCGCTTAGGTATCGCTGGAACGATAAAATTGCTAAGTACCGCGCCGTGTCGGTTAGACGGTTCGCGGTAAGAGTAAACTTTTTTCCTATCGTTCCTAGATGATTTTAAACGTTATATTCGTGGTAAACTGTGCATACGAAACCGTGTGTCGTGACGCCAGTTCTCTCGGACGCGTATTTACCGAGTTAACTTCCGGCGAGTCGCTTAGGTATCGCTGGAACGATAAAATTGCTAAGTACCGCGCCGTGTCGGTTAGACGGTTCGCGGTAAGAGTAAACTTTTTTCCTATCGTTCCTAGATGATTTTAAACGTTATATTCGTGGTAAACTGTGCATACGAAACCGTGTGTCGTGACGCCAGTTCTCTCGGACGCGTATTTACCGAGTTAACTTCCGGCGAGTCGCTTAGGTATCGCTGGAACGATAAAATTGCTAAGTACCGCGCCGTGTCGGTTAGACGGTTCGCGGTAAGAGTAAACTTTTTTCCTATCGTTCCTAGATGATTTTAAACGTTATATTCGTGGTAAACTGTGCATACGAAACCGTGTGTCGTGACGCCAGTTCTCTCGGACGCGTATTTACCGAGTTAACTTCCGGCGAGTCGCTTAGGTATCGCTGGAACGATAAAATTGCTAAGTACCGCGCCGTGTCGGTTAGACGGTTCGCGGTAAGAGTAAACTTTTTTCCTATCGTTCCTAGATGATTTTAAACGTTATATTCGTGGTAAACTGTGCATACGAAACCGTGTGTCGTGACGCCAGTTCTCTCGGACGCGTATTTACCGAGTTAACTTCCGGCGAGTCGCTTAGGTATCGCTGGAACGATAAAATTGCTAAGTACCGCGCCGTGTCGGTTAGACGGTTCGCGGTAAGAGTAAACTTTTTTCCTATCGTTCCTAGATGATTTTAAACGTTATATTCGTGGTAAACTGTGCATACGAAACCGTGTGTCGTGACGCCAGTTCTCTCGGACGCGTATTTACCGAGTTAACTTCCGGCGAGTCGCTTAGGTATCGCTGGAACGATAAAATTGCTAAGTACCGCGCCGTGTCGGTTAGACGGTTCGCGGTAAGAGTAAACTTTTTTCCTATCGTTCCTAGATGATTTTAAACGTTATATTCGTGGTAAACTGTGCATACGAAACCGTGTGTCGTGACGCCAGTTCTCTCGGACGCGTATTTACCGAGTTAACTTCCGGCGAGTCGCTTAGGTATCGCTGGAACGATAAAATTGCTAAGTACCGCGCCGTGTCGGTTAGACGGTTCGCGGTAAGAGTAAACTTTTTTCCTATCGTTCCTAGATGATTTTAAACGTTATATTCGTGGTAAACTGTGCATACGAAACCGTGTGTCGTGACGCCAGTTCTCTCGGACGCGTATTTACCGAGTTAACTTCCGGCGAGTCGCTTAGGTATCGCTGGAACGATAAAATTGCTAAGTACCGCGCCGTGTCGGTTAGACGGTTCGCGGTAAGAGTAAACTTTTTTCCTATCGTTCCTAGATGATTTTAAACGTTATATTCGTGGTAAACTGTGCATACGAAACCGTGTGTCGTGACGCCAGTTCTCTCGGACGCGTATTTACCGAGTTAACTTCCGGCGAGTCGCTTAGGTATCGCTGGAACGATAAAATTGCTAAGTACCGCGCCGTGTCGGTTAGACGGTTCGCGGTAAGAGTAAACTTTTTTCCTATCGTTCCTAGATGATTTTAAACGTTATATTCGTGGTAAACTGTGCATACGAAACCGTGTGTCGTGACGCCAGTTCTCTCGGACGCGTATTTACCGAGTTAACTTCCGGCGAGTCGCTTAGGTATCGCTGGAACGATAAAATTGCTAAGTACCGCGCCGTGTCGGTTAGACGGTTCGCGGTAAGAGTAAACTTTTTTCCTATCGTTCCTAGATGATTTTAAACGTTATATTCGTGGTAAACTGTGCATACGAAACCGTGTGTCGTGACGCCAGTTCTCTCGGACGCGTATTTACCGAGTTAACTTCCGGCGAGTCGCTTAGGTATCGCTGGAACGATAAAATTGCTAAGTACCGCGCCGTGTCGGTTAGACGGTTCGCGGTAAGAGTAAACTTTTTTCCTATCGTTCCTAGATGATTTTAAACGTTATATTCGTGGTAAACTGTGCATACGAAACCGTGTGTCGTGACGCCAGTTCTCTCGGACGCGTATTTACCGAGTTAACTTCCGGCGAGTCGCTTAGGTATCGCTGGAACGATAAAATTGCTAAGTACCGCGCCGTGTCGGTTAGACGGTTCGCGGTAAGAGTAAACTTTTTTACTATCGTTCCTAGATGATTTTAAACGTTATATTCGTGGTAAACTGTGCATACGAAACCGTGTGTCGTGACGCCAGTTCTCTCGGACGCGTATTTACCGAGTTAACTTCCGGCGAGTCGCTTAGGTATCGCTGGAACGATAAAATTGCTAAGTACCGCGCCGTGTCGGTTAGACGGTTCGCGGTAAGAGTAAACTTTTTTCCTATCGTTCCTAGATGATTTTAAACGTTATATTCGTGGTAAACTGTGCATACGAAACCGTGTGTCGTGACGCCAGTTCTCTCGGACGCGTATTTACCGAGTTAACTTCCGGCGAGTCGCTTAGGTATCGCTGGAACGATAAAATTGCTAAGTACCGCGCCGTGTCGGTTAGACGGTTCGCGGTAAGAGTAAACTTTTTTCCTATCGTTCCTAGATGATTTTAAACGTTATATTCGTGGTAAACTGTGCATACGAAACCGTGTGTCGTGACGCCAGTTCTCTCGGACGCGTATTTACCGAGTTAACTTCCGGCGAGTCGCTTAGGTATCGCTGGAACGATAAAATTGCTAAGTACCGCGCCGTGTCGGTTAGACGGTTCGCGGTAAGAGTAAACTTTTTTCCTATCGTTCCTAGATGATTTTAAACGTTATATTCGTGGTAAACTGTGCATACGAAACCGTGTGTCGTGACGCCAGTTCTCTCGGACGCGTATTTACCGAGTTAACTTCCGGCGAGTCGCTTAGGTATCGCTGGAACGATAAAATTGCTAAGTACCGCGCCGTGTCGGTTAGACGGTTCGCGGTAAGAGTAAACTTTTTTCCTATCGTTCCTAGATGATTTTAAACGTTATATTCGTGGTAAACTGTGCATACGAAACCGTGTGTCGTGACGCCAGTTCTCTCGGACGCGTATTTACCGAGTTAACTTCCGGCGAGTCGCTTAGGTATCGCTGGAACGATAAAATTGCTAAGTACCGCGCCGTGTCGGTTAGACGGTTCGCGGTAAGAGTAAACTTTTTTCCTATCGTTCCTAGATGATTTTAAACGTTATATTCGTGGTAAACTGTGCATACGAAACCGTGTGTCGTGACGCCAGTTCTCTCGGACGCGTATTTACCGAGTTAACTTCCGGCGAGTCGCTTTGGTATCGCTGGAACGATAAAATTGCTAAGTACCGCGCCGTGTCGGTTAGACGGTTCGCGGTAAGAGTAAACTTTTTTCCTATCGTTCCTAGATGATTTTAAACGTTATATTCGTGGTAAACTGTGCATACGAAACCGTGTGTCGTGACGCCAGTTCTCTCGGACGCGTATTTACCGAGTTAACTTCCGGCGAGTCGCTTAGGTATCGCTGGAACGATAAAATTGCTAAGTACCGCGCCGTGTCGGTTAGACGGTTCGCGGTAAGAGTAAACTTTTTTCCTATCGTTCCTAGATGATTTTAAACGTTATATTCGTGGTAAACTGTGCATACGAAACCGTGTGTCGTGACGCCAGTTCTCTCGGACGCGTATTTACCGAGTTAACTTCCGGCGAGTCGCTTAGGTATAGCTGGAACGATAAAATTGCTAAGTACCGCGCCGTGTCGGTTAGACGGTTCGCGGTAAGAGTAAACTTTTTTCCTATCGTTCCTAGATGATTTTAAACGTTATATTCGTGGTAAACTGTGCATACGAAACCGTGTGTCGTGACGCCAGTTCTCTCGGACGCGTATTTACCGAGTTAACTTCCGGCGAGTCGCTTAGGTATCGCTGGAACGATAAAATTGCTAAGTACCGCGCCGTGTCGGTTAGACGGTTCGCGGTAAGAGTAAACTTTTTTCCTATCGTTCCTAGATGATTTTAAACGTTATATTCGTGGTAAACTGTGCATACGAAACCGTGTGTCGTGACGCCAGTTCTCTCGGACGCGTATTTACCGAGTTAACTTCCGGCGAGTCGCTTAGGTATCGCTGGAACGATAAAATTGCTAAGTACCGCGCCGTGTCGGTTAGACGGTTCGCGGTAAGAGTAAACTTTTTTCCTATCGTTCCTAGATGATTTTAAACGTTATATTCGTGGTAAACTGTGCATACGAAACCGTGTGTCGTGACGCCAGTTCTCTCGGACGCGTATTTACCGAGTTAACTTCCGGCGAGTCGCTTAGGTATCGCTGGAACGATAAAATTGCTAAGTACCGCGCCGTGTCGGTTAGACGGTTCGCGGTAAGAGTAAACTTTTTTCCTATCGTTCCTAGATGATTTTAAACGTTATATTCGTGGTAAACTGTGCATACGAAACCGTGTGTCGTGACGCCAGTTCTCTCGGACGCGTATTTACCGAGTTAACTTCCGGCGAGTCGCTTAGGTATCGCTGGAACGATAAAATTGCTAAGTACCGCGCCGTGTCGGTTAGACGGTTCGCGGTAAGAGTAAACTTTTTTCCTATCGTTCCTAGATGATTTTAAACGTTATATTCGTGGTAAACTGTGCATACGAAACCGTGTGTCGTGACGCCAGTTCTCTCGGACGCGTATTTACCGAGTTAACTTCCGGCGAGTCGCGTAGGTATCGCTGGAACGATAAAATTGCTAAGTACCGCGCCGTGTCGGTTAGACGGTTCGCGGTAAGAGTAAACTTTTTTCCTATCGTTCCTAGATGATTTTAAACGTTATATTCGTGGTAAACTGTGCATACGAAACCGTGTGTCGTGACGCCAGTTCTCTCGGACGCGTATTTACCGAGTTAACTTCCGGCGAGTCGCTTAGGTATCGCTGGAACGATAAAATTGCTAAGTACCGCGCCGTGTCGGTTAGACGGTTCGCGGTAAGAGTAAACTTTTTTCCTATCGTTCCTAGATGATTTTAAACGTTATATTCGTGGTAAACTGTGCATACGAAACCGTGTGTCGTGACGCCAGTTCTCTCGGACGCGTATTTACCGAGTTAACTTCCGGCGAGTCGCGTAGGTATCGCTGGAACGATAAAATTGCTAAGTACCGCGCCGTGTCGGTTAGACGGTTCGCGGTAAGAGTAAACTTTTTTCCTATCGTTCCTAGATGATTTTAAACGTTATATTCGTGGTAAACTGTGCATACGAAACCGTGTGTCGTGACGCCAGTTCTCTCGGACGCGTATTTACCGAGTTAACTTCCGGCGAGTCGCTTAGGTATCGCTGGAACGATAAAATTGCTAAGTACCGCGCCGTGTCGGTTAGACGGTTCGTGGTAAGAGTAAACTTTTTTCCTATCGTTCCTAGATGATTTTAAACGTTATATTCGTGGTAAACTGTGCATACGAAACCGTGTGTCGTGACGCCAGTTCTCTCGGACGCGTATTTACCGAGTTAACTTCCGGCGAGTCGCTTAGGTATCGCTGGAACGATAAAATTGCTAAGTACCGCGCCGTGTCGGTTAGACGGTTCGCGGTAAGAGTAAACTTTTTTCCTATCGTTCCTAGATGATTTTAAACGTTATATTCGTGGTAAACTGTGCATACGAAACCGTGTGTCGTGACGCCAGTTCTCTCGGACGCGTATTTACCGAGTTAACTTCCGGCGAGTCGCTTAGGTATCGCTGGAACGATAAAATTGCTAAGTACCGCGCCGTGTCGGTTAGACGGTTCGCGGTAAGAGTAAACTTTTTTCCTATCGTTCCTAGATGATTTTAAACGTTATATTCGTGGTAAACTGTGCATACGAAACCGTGTGTCGTGACGCCAGTTCTCTCGGACGCGTATTTACCGAGTTAACTTCCGGCGAGTCGCTTAGGTATCGCTGGAACGATAAAATTGCTAAGTACCGCGCCGTGTCGGTTAGACGGTTCGCGGTAAGAGTAAACTTTTTTCCTATCGTTCCTAGATGATTTTAAACGTTATATTCGTGGTAAACTGTGCATACGAAACCGTGTGTCGTGACGCCAGTTCTCTCGGACGCGTATTTACCGAGTTAACTTCCGGCGAGTCGCTTAGGTATCGCTGGAACGATAAAATTGCTAAGTACCGCGCCGTGTCGGTTAGACGGTTCGCGGTAAGAGTAAACTTTTTTCCTATCGTTCCTAGATGATTTTAAACGTTATATTCGTGGTAAACTGTGCATACGAAACCGTGTGTCGTGACGCCAGTTCTCTCGGACGCGTATTTACCGAGTTAACTTCCGGCGAGTCGCTTAGGTATCGCTGGAACGATAAAATTGCTAAGTACCGCGCCGTGTCGGTTAGACGGTTCGCGGTAAGAGTAAACTTTTTTCCTATCGTTCCTAGATGATTTTAAACGTTATATTCGTGGTAAACTGTGCATACGAAACCGTGTGTCGTGACGCCAGTTCTCTCGGACGCGTATTTACCGAGTTAACTTCCGGCGAGTCGCTTAGGTATCGCTGGAACGATAAAATTGCTAAGTACCGCGCCGTGTCGGTTAGACGGTTCGCGGTAAGAGTAAACTTTTTTCCTATCGTTCCTAGATGATTTTAAACGTTATATTCGTGGTAAACTGTGCATACGAAACCGTGTGTCGTGACGCCAGTTCTCTCGGACGCGTATTTACCGAGTTAACTTCCGGCGAGTCGCTTAGGTATCGCTGGAACGATAAAATTGCTAAGTACCGCGCCGTGTCGGTTAGACGGTTCGCGGTAAGAGTAAACTTTTTTCCTATCGTTCCTAGATGATTTTAAACGTTATATTCGTGGTAAACTGTGCATACGAAACCGTGTGTCGTGACGCCAGTTCTCTCGGACGCGTATTTACCGAGTTAACTTCCGGCGAGTCGCTTAGGTATCGCTGGAACGATAAAATTGCTAAGTACCGCGCCGTGTCGGTTAGACGGTTCGCGGTAAGAGTAAACTTTTTTCCTATCGTTCCTAGATGATTTTAAACGTTATATTCGTGGTAAACTGTGCATACGAAACCGTGTGTCGTGACGCCAGTTCTCTCGGACGCGTATTTACCGAGTTAACTTCCGGCGAGTCGCTTAGGTATCGCTGGAACGATAAAATTGCTAAGTACCGCGCCGTGTCGGTTAGACGGTTCGCGGTAAGAGTAAACTTTTTTCCTATCGTTCCTAGATGATTTTAAACGTTATATTCGTGGTAAACTGTGCATACGAAACCGTGTGTCGTGACGCCAGTTCTCTCGGACGCGTATTTACCGAGTTAACTTCCGGCGAGTCGCTTAGGTATCGCTGGAACGATAAAATTGCTAAGTACCGCGCCGTGTCGGTTAGACGGTTCGCGGTAAGAGTAAACTTTTTTCCTATCGTTCCTAGATGATTTTAAACGTTATATTCGTGGTAAACTGTGCATACGAAACCGTGTGTCGTGACGCCAGTTCTCTCGGACGCGTATTTACCGAGTTAACTTCCGGCGAGTCGCTTAGGTATCGCTGGAACGATAAAATTGCTAAGTACCGCGCCGTGTCGGTTAGACGGTTCGCGGTAAGAGTAAACTTTTTTCCTATCGTTCCTAGATGATTTTAAACGTTATATTCGTGGTAAACTGTGCATACGAAACCGTGTGTCGTGACGCCAGTTCTCTCGGACGCGTATTTACCGAGTTAACTTCCGGCGAGTCGCTTAGGTATCGCTGGAACGATAAAATTGCTAAGTACCGCGCCGTGTCGGTTAGACGGTTCGCGGTAAGAGTAAACTTTTTTCCTATCGTTCCTAGATGATTTTAAACGTTATATTCGTGGTAAACTGTGCATACGAAACCGTGTGTCGTGACGCCAGTTCTCTCGGACGCGTATTTACCGAGTTAACTTCCGGCGAGTCGCTTAGGTATCGCTGGAACGATAAAATTGCTAAGTACCGCGCCGTGTCGGTTAGACGGTTCGCGGTAAGAGTAAACTTTTTTCCTATCGTTCCTAGATGATTTTAAACGTTATATTCGTGGTAAACTGTGCATACGAAACCGTGTGTCGTGACGCCAGTTCTCTCGGACGCGTATTTACCGAGTTAACTTCCGGCGAGTCGCTTAGGTATCGCTGGAACGATAAAATTGCTAAGTACCGCGCCGTGTCGGTTAGACGGTTCGCGGTAAGAGTAAACTTTTTTCCTATCGTTCCTAGATGATTTTAAACGTTATATTCGTGGTAAACTGTGCATACGAAACCGTGTGTCGTGACGCCAGTTCTCTCGGACGCGTATTTACCGAGTTAACTTCCGGCGAGTCGCTTAGGTATCGCTGGAACGATAAAATTGCTAAGTACCGCGCCGTGTCGGTTAGACGGTTCGCGGTAAGAGTAAACTTTTTTCCTATCGTTCCTAGATGATTTTAAACGTTATATTCGTGGTAAACTGTGCATACGAAACCGTGTGTCGTGACGCCAGTTCTCTCGGACGCGTATTTACCGAGTTAACTTCCGGCGAGTCGCTTAGGTATCGCTGGAACGATAAAATTGCTAAGTACCGCGCCGTGTCGGTTAGACGGTTCGCGGTAAGAGTAAACTTTTTTCCTATCGTTCCTAGATGATTTTAAACGTTATATTCGTGGTAAACTGTGCATACGAAACCGTGTGTCGTGACGCCAGTTCTCTCGGACGCGTATTTACCGAGTTAACTTCCGGCGAGTCGCTTAGGTATCGCTGGAACGATAAAATTGCTAAGTACCGCGCCGTGTCGGTTAGACGGTTCGCGGTAAGAGTAAACTTTTTTCCTATCGTTCCTAGATGATTTTAAACGTTATATTCGTGGTAAACTGTGCATACGAAACCGTGTGTCGTGACGCCAGTTCTCTCGGACGCGTATTTACCGAGTTAACTTCCGGCGAGTCGCTTAGGTATCGCTGGAACGATAAAATTGCTAAGTACCGCGCCGTGTCGGTTAGACGGTTCGCGGTAAGAGTAAACTTTTTTCCTATCGTTCCTAGATGATTTTAAACGTTATATTCGTGGTAAACTGTGCATACGAAACCGTGTGTCGTGACGCCAGTTCTCTCGGACGCGTATTTACCGAGTTAACTTCCGGCGAGTCGCTTAGGTATCGCTGGAACGATAAAATTGCT
This sequence comes from Lasioglossum lativentre, assembly GCA_916610255.1. Classification (NCBI taxonomy): domain Eukaryota; kingdom Metazoa; phylum Arthropoda; class Insecta; order Hymenoptera; family Halictidae; genus Lasioglossum; species Lasioglossum lativentre. The sequence goes on from CAKAJI010000021.1 coordinate 90,389, forward strand.
AAGTACCGCGCCGTGTCGGTTAGACGGTTCGCGGTAAGAGTAAACTTTTTTCCTATCGTTCCTAGATGATTTTAAACGTTATATTCGTGGTAAACTGTGCATACGAAACCGTGTGTCGTGACGCCAGTTCTCTCGGACGCGTATTTAACGAGTTAACTTCCGGCGAGTCGCTTAGGTATCGCTGGAACGATAAAATTGCTAAGTACCGCGCCGTGTCGGTTAGACGGTTCGCGGTAAGAGTAAACTTTTTTCCTATCGTTCCTAGATGATTTTAAACGTTATATTCGTGGTAAACTGTGCATACGAAACCGTGTGTCGTGACGCCAGTTCTCTCGGACGCGTATTTACCGAGTTAACTTCCGGCGAGTCGCTTAGGTATCGCTGGAACGATAAAATTGCTAAGTACCGCGCCGTGTCGGTTAGACGGTTCGCGGTAAGAGTAAACTTTTTTCCTATCGTTCCTAGATGATTTTAAACGTTATATTCGTGGTAAACTGTGCATACGAAACCGTGTGTCGTGACGCCAGTTCTCTCGGACGCGTATTTACCGAGTTAACTTCCGGCGAGTCGCTTAGGTATCGCTGGAACGATAAAATTGCTAAGTACCGCGCCGTGTCGGTTAGACGGTTCGCGGTAAGAGTAAACTTTTTTCCTATCGTTCCTAGATGATTTTAAACGTTATATTCGTGGTAAACTGTGCATACGAAACCGTGTGTCGTGACGCCAGTTCTCTCGGACGCGTATTTACCGAGTTAACTTCCGGCGAGTCGCTTAGGTATCGCTGGAACGATAAAATTGCTAAGTACCGCGCCGTGTCGGTTAGACGGTTCGCGGTAAGAGTAAACTTTTTTCCTATCGTTCCTAGATGATTTTAAACGTTATATTCGTGGTAAACTGTGCATACGAAACCGTGTGTCGTGACGCCAGTTCTCTCGGACGCGTATTTACCGAGTTAACTTCCGGCGAGTCGCTTAGGTATCGCTGGAACGATAAAATTGCTAAGTACCGCGCCGTGTCGGTTAGACGGTTCGCGGTAAGAGTAAACTTTTTTCCTATCGTTCCTAGATGATTTTAAACGTTATATTCGTGGTAAACTGTGCATACGAAACCGTGTGTCGTGACGCCAGTTCTCTCGGACGCGTATTTACCGAGTTAACTTCCGGCGAGTCGCTTAGGTATCGCTGGAACGATAAAATTGCTAAGTACCGCGCCGTGTCGGTTAGACGGTTCGCGGTAAGAGTAAACTTTTTTCCTATCGTTCCTAGATGATTTTAAACGTTATATTCGTGGTAAACTGTGCATACGAAACCGTGTGTCGTGACGCCAGTTCTCTCGGACGCGTATTTACCGAGTTAACTTCCGGCGAGTCGCTTAGGTATCGCTGGAACGATAAAATTGCTAAGTACCGCGCCGTGTCGGTTAGACGGTTCGCGGTAAGAGTAAACTTTTTTCCTATCGTTCCTAGATGATTTTAAACGTTATATTCGTGGTAAACTGTGCATACGAAACCGTGTGTCGTGACGCCAGTTCTCTCGGACGCGTATTTACCGAGTTAACTTCCGGCGAGTCGCTTAGGTATCGCTGGAACGATAAAATTGCTAAGTACCGCGCCGTGTCGGTTAGACGGTTCGCGGTAAGAGTAAACTTTTTTCCTATCGTTCCTAGATGATTTTAAACGTTATATTCGTGGTAAACTGTGCATACGAAACCGTGTGTCGTGACGCCAGTTCTCTCGGACGCGTATTTACCGAGTTAACTTCCGGCGAGTCGCTTAGGTATCGCTGGAACGATAAAATTGCTAAGTACCGCGCCGTGTCGGTTAGACGGTTCGCGGTAAGAGTAAACTTTTTTCCTATCGTTCCTAGATGATTTTAAACGTTATATTCGTGGTAAACTGTGCATACGAAACCGTGTGTCGTGACGCCAGTTCTCTCGGACGCGTATTTACCGAGTTAACTTCCGGCGAGTCGCTTAGGTATCGCTGGAACGATAAAATTGCTAAGTACCGCGCCGTGTCGGTTAGACGGTTCGCGGTAAGAGTAAACTTTTTTCCTATCGTTCCTAGATGATTTTAAACGTTATATTCGTGGTAAACTGTGCATACGAAACCGTGTGTCGTGACGCCAGTTCTCTCGGACGCGTATTTACCGAGTTAACTTCCGGCGAGTCGCTTAGGTATCGCTGGAACGATAAAATTGCTAAGTACCGCGCCGTGTCGGTTAGACGGTTCGCGGTAAGAGTAAACTTTTTTCCTATCGTTCCTAGATGATTTTAAACGTTATATTCGTGGTAAACTGTGCATACGAAACCGTGTGTCGTGACGCCAGTTCTCTCGGACGCGTATTTACCGAGTTAACTTCCGGCGAGTCGCTTAGGTATCGCTGGAACGATAAAATTGCTAAGTACCGCGCCGTGTCGGTTAGACGGTTCGCGGTAAGAGTAAACTTTTTTCCTATCGTTCCTAGATGATTTTAAACGTTATATTCGTGGTAAACTGTGCATACGAAACCGCGTGTCGTGACGCCAGTTCTCTCGGACGCGTATTTACCGAGTTAACTTCCGGCGAGTCGCTTAGGTATCGCTGGAACGATAAAATTGCTAAGTACCGCGCCGTGTCGGTTAGACGGTTCGCGGTAAGAGTAAACTTTTTTCCTATCGTTCCTAGATGATTTTAAACGTTATATTCGTGGTAAACTGTGCATACGAAACCGTGTGTCGTGACGCCAGTTCTCTCGGACGCGTATTTACCGAGTTAACTTCCGGCGAGTCGCTTAGGTATCGCTGGAACGATAAAATTGCTAAGTACCGCGCCGTGTCGGTTAGACGGTTCGCGGTAAGAGTAAACTTTTTTCCTATCGTTCCTAGATGATTTTAAACGTTATATTCGTGGTAAACTGTGCATACGAAACCGTGTGTCGTGACGCCAGTTCTCTCGGACGCGTATTTACCGAGTTAACTTCCGGCGAGTCGCTTAGGTATCGCTGGAACGATAAAATTGCTAAGTACCGCGCCGTGTCGGTTAGACGGTTCGCGGTAAGAGTAAACTTTTTTCCTATCGTTCCTAGATGATTTTAAACGTTATATTCGTGGTAAACTGTGCATACGAAACCGTGTGTCGTGACGCCAGTTCTCTCGGACGCGTATTTACCGAGTTAACTTCCGGCGAGTCGCTTAGGTATCGCTGGAACGATAAAATTGCTAAGTACCGCGCCGTGTCGGTTAGACGGTTCGCGGTAAGAGTAAACTTTTTTCCTATCGTTCCTAGATGATTTTAAACGTTATATTCGTGGTAAACTGTGCATACGAAACCGTGTGTCGTGACGCCAGTTCTCTCGGACGCGTATTTACCGAGTTAACTTCCGGCGAGTCGCTTAGGTATCGCTGGAACGATAAAATTGCTAAGTACCGCGCCGTGTCGGTTAGACGGTTCGCGGTAAGAGTAAACTTTTTTCCTATCGTTCCTAGATGATTTTAAACGTTATATTCGTGGTAAACTGTGCATACGAAACCGTGTGTCGTGACGCCAGTTCTCTCGGACGCGTATTTACCGAGTTAACTTCCGGCGAGTCGCTTAGGTATCGCTGGAACGATAAAATTGCTAAGTACCGCGCCGTGTCGGTTAGACGGTTCGCGGTAAGAGTAAACTTTTTTCCTATCGTTCCTAGATGATTTTAAACGTTATATTCGTGGTAAACTGTGCATACGAAACCGTGTGTCGTGACGCCAGTTCTCTCGGACGCGTATTTACCGAGTTAACTTCCGGCGAGTCGCTTAGGTATCGCTGGAACGATAAAATTGCTAAGTACCGCGCCGTGTCGGTTAGACGGTTCGCGGTAAGAGTAAACTTTTTTCCTATCGTTCCTAGATGATTTTAAACGTTATATTCGTGGTAAACTGTGCATACGAAACCGTGTGTCGTGACGCCAGTTCTCTCGGACGCGTATTTACCGAGTTAACTTCCGGCGAGTCGCTTAGGTATCGCTGGAACGATAAAATTGCTAAGTACCGCGCCGTGTCGGTTAGACGGTTCGCGGTAAGAGTAAACTTTTTTCCTATCGTTCCTAGATGATTTTAAACGTTATATTCGTGGTAAACTGTGCATACGAAACCGTGTGTCGTGACGCCAGTTCTCTCGGACGCGTATTTACCGAGTTAACTTCCGGCGAGTCGCTTAGGTATCGCTGGAACGATAAAATTGCTAAGTACCGCGCCGTGTCGGTTAGACGGTTCGCGGTAAGAGTAAACTTTTTTCCTATCGTTCCTAGATGATTTTAAACGTTATATTCGTGGTAAACTGTGCATACGAAACCGTGTGTCGTGACGCCAGTTCTCTCGGACGCGTATTTACCGAGTTAACTTCCGGCGAGTCGCTTAGGTATCGCTGGAACGATAAAATTGCTAAGTACCGCGCCGTGTCGGTTAGACGGTTCGCGGTAAGAGTAAACTTTTTTCCTATCGTTCCTAGATGATTTTAAACGTTATATTCGTGGTAAACTGTGCATACGAAACCGTGTGTCGTGACGCCAGTTCTCTCGGACGCGTATTTACCGAGTTAACTTCCGGCGAGTCGCTTAGGTATCGCTGGAACGATAAAATTGCTAAGTACCGCGCCGTGTCGGTTAGACGGTTCGCGGTAAGAGTAAACTTTTTTCCTATCGTTCCTAGATGATTTTAAACGTTATATTCGTGGTAAACTGTGCATACGAAACCGTGTGTCGTGACGCCAGTTCTCTCGGACGCGTATTTACCGAGTTAACTTCCGGCGAGTCGCTTAGGTATCGCTGGAACGATAAAATTGCTAAGTACCGCGCCGTGTCGGTTAGACGGTTCGCGGTAAGAGTAAACTTTTTTCCTATCGTTCCTAGATGATTTTAAACGTTATATTCGTGGTAAACTGTGCATACGAAACCGTGTGTCGTGACGCCAGTTCTCTCGGACGCGTATTTACCGAGTTAACTTCCGGCGAGTCGCTTAGGTATCGCTGGAACGATAAAATTGCTAAGTACCGCGCCGTGTCGGTTAGACGGTTCGCGGTAAGAGTAAACTTTTTTCCTATCGTTCCTAGATGATTTTAAACGTTATATTCGTGGTAAACTGTGCATACGAAACCGTGTGTCGTGACGCCAGTTCTCTCGGACGCGTATTTACCGAGTTAACTTCCGGCGAGTCGCTTAGGTATCGCTGGAACGATAAAATTGCTAAGTACCGCGCCGTGTCGGTTAGACGGTTCGCGGTAAGAGTAAACTTTTTTCCTATCGTTCCTAGATGATTTTAAACGTTATATTCGTGGTAAACTGTGCATACGAAACCGTGTGTCGTGACGCCAGTTCTCTCGGACGCGTATTTACCGAGTTAACTTCCGGCGAGTCGCTTAGGTATCGCTGGAACGATAAAATTGCTAAGTACCGCGCCGTGTCGGTTAGACGGTTCGCGGTAAGAGTAAACTTTTTTCCTATCGTTCCTAGATGATTTTAAACGTTATATTCGTGGTAAACTGTGCATACGAAACCGTGTGTCGTGACGCCAGTTCTCTCGGACGCGTATTTACCGAGTTAACTTCCGGCGAGTCGCTTAGGTATCGCTGGAACGATAAAATTGCTAAGTACCGCGCCGTGTCGGTTAGACGGTTCGCGGTAAGAGTAAACTTTTTTCCTATCGTTCCTAGATGATTTTAAACGTTATATTCGTGGTAAACTGTGCATACGAAACCGTGTGTCGTGACGCCAGTTCTCTCGGACGCGTATTTACCGAGTTAACTTCCGGCGAGTCGCTTAGGTATCGCTGGAACGATAAAATTGCTAAGTACCGCGCCGTGTCGGTTAGAAGGTTCGCGGTAAGAGTAAACTTTTTTCCTATCGTTCCTAGATGATTTTAAACGTTATATTCGTGGTAAACTGTGCATACGAAACCGTGTGTCGTGACGCCAGTTCTCTCGGACGCGTATTTACCGAGTTAACTTCCGGCGAGTCGCTTAGGTATCGCTGGAACGATAAAATTGCTAAGTACCGCGCCGTGTCGGTTAGACGGTTCGCGGTAAGAGTAAACTTTTTTCCTATCGTTCCTAGATGATTTTAAACGTTATATTCGTGGTAAACTGTGCATACGAAACCGTGTGTCGTGACGCCAGTTCTCTCGGACGCGTATTTACCGAGTTAACTTCCGGCGAGTCGCTTAGGTATCGCTGGAACGATAAAATTGCTAAGTACCGCGCCGTGTCGGTTAGACGGTTCGCGGTAAGAGTAAACTTTTTTCCTATCGTTCCTAGATGATTTTAAACGTTATATTCGTGGTAAACTGTGCATACGAAACCGTGTGTCGTGACGCCAGTTCTCTCGGACGCGTATTTACCGAGTTAACTTCCGGCGAGTCGCTTAGGTATCGCTGGAACGATAAAATTGCTAAGTACCGCGCCGTGTCGGTTAGACGGTTCGCGGTAAGAGTAAACTTTTTTCCTATCGTTCCTAGATGATTTTAAACGTTAAATTCGTGGTAAACTGTGCATACGAAACCGTGTGTCGTGACGCCAGTTCTCTCGGACGCGTATTTACCGAGTTAACTTCCGGCGAGTCGCTTAGGTATCGCTGGAACGATAAAATTGCTAAGTACCGCGCCGTGTCGGTTAGACGGTTCGCGGTAAGAGTAAACTTTTTTCCTATCGTTACTAGATGATTTTAAACGTTATATTCGTGGTAAACTGTGCATACGAAACCGTGTGTCGTGACGCCAGTTCTCTCGGACGCGTATTTACCGAGTTAACTTCCGGCGAGTCGCTTAGGTATCGCTGGAACGATAAAATTGCTAAGTACCGCGCCGTGTCGGTTAGACGGTTCGCGGTAAGAGTAAACTTTTTTCCTATCGTTCCTAGATGATTTTAAACGTTATATTCGTGGTAAACTGTGCATACGAAACCGTGTGTCGTGACGCCAGTTCTCTCGGACGCGTATTTACCGAGTTAACTTCCGGCGAGTCGCTTAGGTATCGCTGGAACGATAAAATTGCTAAGTACCGCGCCGTGTCGGTTAGACGGTTCGCGGTAAGAGTAAACTTTTTTCCTATCGTTCCTAGATGATTTTAAACGTTATATTCGTGGTAAACTGTGCATACGAAACCGTGTGTCGTGACGCCAGTTCTCTCGGACGCGTATTTACCGAGTTAACTTCCGGCGAGTCGCTTAGGTATCGCTGGAACGATAAAATTGCTAAGTACCGCGCCGTGTCGGTTAGACGGTTCGCGGTAAGAGTAAACTTTTTTCCTATCGTTCCTAGATGATTTTAAACGTTATATTCGTGGTAAACTGTGCATACGAAACCGTGTGTCGTGACGCCAGTTCTCTCGGACGCGTATTTACCGAGTTAACTTCCGGCGAGTCGCTTAGGTATCGCTGGAACGATAAAATTGCTAAGTACCGCGCCGTGTCGGTTAGACGGTTCGCGGTAAGAGTAAACTTTTTTCCTATCGTTCCTAGATGATTTTAAACGTTATATTCGTGGTAAACTGTGCATACGAAACCGTGTGTCGTGACGCCAGTTCTCTCGGACGCGTATTTACCGAGTTAACTTCCGGCGAGTCGCTTAGGTATCGCTGGAACGATAAAATTGCTAAGTACCGCGCCGTGTCGGTTAGACGGTTCGCGGTAAGAGTAAACTTTTTTCCTATCGTTCCTAGATGATTTTAAACGTTATATTCGTGGTAAACTGTGCATACGAAACCGTGTGTCGTGACGCCAGTTCTCTCGGACGCGTATTTACCGAGTTAACTTCCGGCGAGTCGCTTAGGTATCGCTGGAACGATAAAATTGCTAAGTACCGCGCCGTGTCGGTTAGACGGTTCGCGGTAAGAGTAAACTTTTTTCCTATCGTTCCTAGATGATTTTAAACGTTATATTCGTGGTAAACTGTGCATACGAAACCGTGTGTCGTGACGCCAGTTCTCTCGGACGCGTATTTACCGAGTTAACTTCCGGCGAGTCGCTTAGGTATCGCTGGAACGATAAAATTGCTAAGTACCGCGCCGTGTCGGTTAGACGGTTCGCGGTAAGAGTAAACTTTTTTCCTATCGTTCCTAGATGATTTTAAACGTTATATTCGTGGTAAACTGTGCATACGAAACCGTGTGTCGTGACGCCAGTTCTCTCGGACGCGTATTTACCGAGTTAACTTCCGGCGAGTCGCTTAGGTATCGCTGGAACGATAAAATTGCTAAGTACCGCGCCGTGTCGGTTAGACGGTTCGCGGTAAGAGTAAACTTTTTTCCTATCGTTCCTAGATGATTTTAAACGTTATATTCGTGGTAAACTGTGCATACGAAACCGTGTGTCGTGACGCCAGTTCTCTCGGACGCGTATTTACCGAGTTAACTTCCGGCGAGTCGCTTAGGTATCGCTGGAACGATAAAATTGCTAAGTACCGCGCCGTGTCGGTTAGACGGTTCGCGGTAAGAGTAAACTTTTTTCCTATCGTTCCTAGATGATTTTAAACGTTATATTCGTGGTAAACTGTGCATACGAAACCGTGTGTCGTGACGCCAGTTCTCTCGGACGCGTATTTACCGAGTTAACTTCCGGCGAGTCGCTTAGGTATCGCTGGAACGATAAAATTGCTAAGTACCGCGCCGTGTCGGTTAGACGGTTCGCGGTAAGAGTAAACTTTTTTCCTATCGTTCCTAGATGATTTTAAACGTTATATTCGTGGTAAACTGTGCATACGAAACCGTGTGTCGTGACGCCAGTTCTCTCGGACGCGTATTTACCGAGTTAACTTCCGGCGAGTCGCTTAGGTATCGCTGGAACGATAAAATTGCTAAGTACCGCGCCGTGTCGGTTAGACGGTTCGCGGTAAGAGTAAACTTTTTTCCTATCGTTCCTAGATGATTTTAAACGTTATATTCGTGGTAAACTGTGCATACGAAACCGTGTGTCGTGACGCCAGTTCTCTCGGACGCGTATTTACCGAGTTAACTTCCGGCGAGTCGCTTAGGTATCGCTGGAACGATAAAATTGCTAAGTACCGCGCCGTGTCGGTTAGACGGTTCGCGGTAAGAGTAAACTTTTTTCCTATCGTTCCTAGATGATTTTAAACGTTATATTCGTGGTAAACTGTGCATACGAAACCGTGTGTCGTGACGCCAGTTCTCTCGGACGCGTATTTACCGAGTTAACTTCCGGCGAGTCGCTTAGGTATCGCTGGAACGATAAAATTGCTAAGTACCGCGCCGTGTCGGTTAGACGGTTCGCGGTAAGAGTAAACTTTTTTCCTATCGTTCCTAGATGATTTTAAACGTTATATTCGTGGTAAACTGTGCATACGAAACCGTGTGTCGTGACGCCAGTTCTCTCGGACGCGTATTTACCGAGTTAACTTCCGGCGAGTCGCTTAGGTATCGCTGGAACGATAAAATTGCTAAGTACCGCGCCGTGTCGGTTAGACGGTTCGCGGTAAGAGTAAACTTTTTTCCTATCGTTCCTAGATGATTTTAAACGTTATATTCGTGGTAAACTGTGCATACGAAACCGTGTGTCGTGACGCCAGTTCTCTCGGACGCGTATTTACCGAGTTAACTTCCGGCGAGTCGCTTAGGTATCGCTGGAACGATAAAATTGCTAAGTACCGCGCCGTGTCGGTTAGACGGTTCGCGGTAAGAGTAAACTTTTTTCCTATCGTTCCTAGATGATTTTAAACGTTATATTCGTGGTAAACTGTGCATACGAAACCGTGTGTCGTGACGCCAGTTCTCTCGGACGCGTATTTACCGAGTTAACTTCCGGCGAGTCGCTTAGGTATCGCTGGAACGATAAAATTGCTAAGTACCGCGCCGTGTCGGTTAGACGGTTCGCGGTAAGAGTAAACTTTTTTCCTATCGTTCCTAGATGATTTTAAACGTTATATTCGTGGTAAACTGTGCATACGAAACCGTGTGTCGTGACGCCAGTTCTCTCGGACGCGTATTTACCGAGTTAACTTCCGGCGAGTCGCTTAGGTATCGCTGGAACGATAAAATTGCTAATTACCGCGCCGTGTCGGTTAGACGGTTCGCGGTAAGAGTAAACTTTTTTCCTATCGTTCCTAGATGATTTTAAACGTTATATTCGTGGTAAACTGTGCATACGAAACCGTGTGTCGTGACGCCAGTTCTCTCGGACGCGTATTTACCGAGTTAACTTCCGGCGAGTCGCTTAGGTATCGCTGGAACGATAAAATTGCTAAGTACCGCGCCGTGTCGGTTAGACGGTTCGCGGTAAGAGTAAACTTTTTTCCTATCGTTCCTAGATGATTTTAAACGTTATATTCGTGGTAAACTGTGCATACGAAACCGTGTGTCGTGACGCCAGTTCTCTCGGACGCGTATTTACCGAGTTAACTTCCGGCGAGTCGCTTAGGTATCGCTGGAACGATAAAATTGCTAAGTACCGCGCCGTGTCGGTTAGACGGTTCGCGGTAAGAGTAAACTTTTTTCCTATCGTTCCTAGATGATTTTAAACGTTATATTCGTGGTAAACTGTGCATACGAAACCGTGTGTCGTGACGCCAGTTCTCTCGGACGCGTATTTACCGAGTTAACTTCCGGCGAGTCGCTTAGGTATCGCTGGAACGATAAAATTGCTAAGTACCGCGCCGTGTCGGTTAGACGGTTCGCGGTAAGAGTAAACTTTTTTCCTATCGTTCCTAGATGATTTTAAACGTTATATTCGTGGTAAACTGTGCATACGAAACCGTGTGTCGTGACGCCAGTTCTCTCGGACGCGTATTTACCGAGTTAACTTCCGGCGAGTCGCTTAGGTATCGCTGGAACGATAAAATTGCTAAGTACCGCGCCGTGTCGGTTAGACGGTTCGCGGTAAGAGTAAACTTTTTTCCTATCGTTCCTAGATGATTTTAAACGTTATATTCGTGGTAAACTGTGCATACGAAACCGTGTGTCGTGACGCCAGTTCTCTCGGACGCGTATTTACCGAGTTAACTTCCGGCGAGTCGCTTAGGTATCGCTGGAACGATAAAATTGCTAAGTACCGCGCCGTGTCGGTTAGACGGTTCGCGGTAAGAGTAAACTTTTTTCCTATCGTTCCTAGATGATTTTAAACGTTATATTCGTGGTAAACTGTGCATACGAAACCGTGTGTCGTGACGCCAGTTCTCTCGGACGCGTATTTACCGAGTTAACTTCCGGCGAGCCGCTTAGGTATCGCTGGAACGATAAAATTGCTAAGTACCGCGCCGTGTCGGTTAGACGGTTCGCGGTAAGAGTAAACTTTTTTCCTATCGTTCCTAGATGATTTTAAACGTTATATTCGTGGTAAACTGTGCATACGAAACCGTGTGTCGTGACGCCAGTTCTCTCGGACGCGTATTTACCGAGTTAACTTCCGGCGAGTCGCTTAGGTATCGCTGGAACGATAAAATTGCTAAGTACCGCGCCGTGTCGGTTAGACGGTTCGCGGTAAGAGTAAACTTTTTTCCTATCGATCCTAGATGATTTTAAACGTTATATTCGTGGTAAACTGTGCATACGAAACCGTGTGTCGTGACGCCAGTTCTCTCGGACGCGTATTTACCGAGTTAACTTCCGGCGAGTCGCTTAGGTATCGCTGGAACGATAAAATTGCTAAGTACCGCGCCGTGTCGGTTAGACGGTTCGCGGTAAGAGTAAACTTTTTTCCTATCGTTCCTAGATGATTTTAAACGTTATATTCGTGGTAAACTGTGCATACGAAACCGTGTGTCGTGACGCCAGTTCTCTCGGACGCGTATTTACCGAGTTAACTTCCGGCGAGTCGCTTAGGTATCGCTGGAACGATAAAATTGCTAAGTACCGCGCCGTGTCGGTTAGACGGTTCGCGGTAAGAGTAAACTTTTTTCCTATCGTTCCTAGATGATTTTAAACGTTATATTCGTGGTAAACTGTGCATACGAAACCGTGTGTCGTGACGCCAGTTCTCTCGGACGCGTATTTACCGAGTTAACTTCCGGCGAGTCGCTTAGGTATCGCTGGAACGATAAAATTGCTAAGTACCGCGCCGTGTCGGTTAGACGGTTCGCGGTAAGAGTAAACTTTTTTCCTATCGTTCCTAGATGATTTTAAACGTTATATTCGTGGTAAACTGTGCATACGAAACCGTGTGTCGTGACGCCAGTTCTCTCGGACGCGTATTTACCGAGTTAACTTCCGGCGAGTCGCTTAGGTATCGCTGGAACGATAAAATTGCTAAGTACCGCGCCGTGTCGGTTAGACGGTTCGCGGTAAGAGTAAACTTTTTTCCTATCGTTCCTAGATGATTTTAAACGTTATATTCGTGGTAAACTGTGCATACGAAACCGTGTGTCGTGACGCCAGTTCTCTCGGACGCGTATTTACCGAGTTAACTTCCGGCGAGTCGCTTAGGTATCGCTGGAACGATAAAATTGCGAAGTACCGCGCCGTGTCGGTTAGACGGTTCGCGGTAAGAGTAAACTTTTTTCCTATCGTTCCTAGATGATTTTAAACGTTATATTCGTGGTAAACTGTGCATACGAAACCGTGTGTCGTGACGCCAGTTCTCTCGGACGCGTATTTACCGAGTTAACTTCCGGCGAGTCGCTTAGGTATCGCTGGAACGATAAAATTGCTAAGTACCGCGCCGTGTCGGTTAGACGGTTCGCGGTAAGAGTAAACTTTTTTCCTATCGTTCCTAGATGATTTTAAACGTTATATTCGTGGTAAACTGTGCATACGAAACCGTGTGTCGTGACGCCAGTTCTCTCGGACGCGTATTTACCGAGTTAACTTCCGGCGAGTCGCTTAGGTATCGCTGGAACGATAAAATTGCTAAGTACCGCGCCGTGTCGGTTAGACGGTTCGCGGTAAGAGTAAACTTTTTTCCTATCGTTCCTAGATGATTTTAAACGTTATATTCGTGGTAAACTGTGCATACGAAACCGTGTGTCGTGACGCCAGTTCTCTCGGACGCGTATTTACCGAGATAACTTCCGGCGAGTCGCTTAGGTATCGCTGGAACGATAAAATTGCTAAGTACCGCGCCGTGTCGGTTAGACGGTTCGCGGTAAGAGTAAACTTTTTTCCTATCGTTCCTAGATGATTTTAAACGTTATATTCGTGGTAAACTGTGCATACGAAACCGTGTGTCGTGACGCCAGTTCTCTCGGACGCGTATTTACCGAGTTAACTTCCGGCGAGTCGCTTAGGTATCGCTGGAACGATAAAATTGCTAAGTACCGCGCCGTGTCGGTTAGACGGTTCGCGGTAAGAGTAAACTTTTTTCCTATCGTTCCTAGATGATTTTAAACGTTATATTCGTGGTAAACTGTGCATACGAAACCGTGTGTCGTGACGCCAGTTCTCTCGGACGCGTATTTACCGAGTTAACTTCCGGCGAGTCGCTTAGGTATCGCTGGAACGATAAAATTGCTAAGTACCGCGCCGTGTCGGTTAGACGGTTCGCGGTAAGAGTAAACTTTTTTCCTATCGTTCCTAGATGATTTTAAACGTTATATTCGTGGTAAACTGTGCATACGAAACCGTGTGTCGTGACGCCAGTTCTCTCGGACGCGTATTTACCGAGTTAACTTCCGGCGAGTCGCTTAGGTATCGCTGGAACGATAAAATTGCTAAGTACCGCGCCGTGTCGGTTAGACGGTTCGCGGTAAGAGTAAACTTTTTTCCTATCGTTCCTAGATGATTTTAAACGTTATATTCGTGGTAAACTGTGCATACGAAACCGTGTGTCGTGACGCCAGTTCTCTCGGACGCGTATTTACCGAGTTAACTTCCGGCGAGTCGCTTAGGTATCGCTGGAACGATAAAATTGCTAAGTACCGCGCCGTGTCGGTTAGACGGTTCGCGGTAAGAGTAAACTTTTTTCCTATCGTTCCTAGATGATTTTAAACGTTATATTCGTGGTAAACTGTGCATACGAAACCGTGTGTCGTGACGCCAGTTCTCTCGGACGCGTATTTACCGAGTTAACTTCCGGCGAGTCGCTTAGGTATCGCTGGAACGATAAAATTGCTAAGTACCGCGCCGTGTCGGTTAGACGGTTCGCGGTAAGAGTAAACTTTTTTCCTATCGTTCCTAGATGATTTTAAACGTTATATTCGTGGTAAACTGTGCATACGAAACCGTGTGTCGTGACGCCAGTTCTCTCGGACGCGTATTTACCGAGTTAACTTCCGGCGAGTCGCTTAGGTATCGCTGGAACGATAAAATTGCTAAGTACCGCGCCGTGTCGGTTAGACGGTTCGCGGTAAGAGTAAACTTTTTTCCTATCGTTCCTAGATGATTTTAAACGTTATATTCGTGGTAAACTGTGCATACGAAACCGTGTGTCGTGACGCCAGTTCTCTCGGACGCGTATTTACCGAGTTAACTTCCGGCGAGTCGCTTAGGTATCGCTGGAACGATAAAATTGCTAAGTACCGCGCCGTGTCGGTTAGACGGTTCGCGGTAAGAGTAAACTTTTTTCCTATCGTTCCTAGATGATTTTAAACGTTATATTCGTGGTAAACTGTGCATACGAAACCGTGTGTCGTGACGCCAGTTCTCTCGGACGCGTATTTACCGAGTTAACTTCCGGCGAGTCGCTTAGGTATCGCTGGAACGATAAAATTGCTAAGTACCGCGCCGTGTCGGTTAGACGGTTCGCGGTAAGAGTAAACTTTTTTCCTATCGTTCCTAGATGATTTTAAACGTTATATTCGTGGTAAACTGTGCATACGAAACCGTGTGTCGTGACGCCAGTTCTCTCGGACGCGTATTTACCGAGTTAACTTCCGGCGAGTCGCTTAGGTATCGCTGGACCGATAAAATTGCTAAGTACCGCGCCGTGTCGGTTAGACGGTTCGCGGTAAGAGTAAACTTTTTTCCTATCGTTCCTAGATGATTTTAAACGTTATATTCGTGGTAAACTGTGCATACGAAACCGTGTGTCGTGACGCCAGTTCTCTCGGACGCGTATTTACCGAGTTAACTTCCGGCGAGTCGCTTAGGTATCGCTGGAACGATAAAATTGCTAAGTACCGCGCCGTGTCGGTTAGACGGTTCGCGGTAAGAGTAAACTTTTTTCCTATCGTTCCTAGATGATTTTAAACGTTATATTCGTGGTAAACTGTGCATACGAAACCGTGTGTCGTGACGCCAGTTCTCTCGGACGCGTATTTACCGAGTTAACTTCCGGCGAGTCGCTTAGGTATCGCTGGAACGATAAAATTGCTAAGTACCGCGCCGTGTCGGTTAGACGGTTCGCGGTAAGAGTAAACTTTTTTCCTATCGTTCCTAGATGATTTTAAACGTTATATTCGTGGTAAACTGTGCATACGAAACCGTGTGTCGTGACGCCAGTTCTCTCGGACGCGTATTTACCGAGTTAACTTCCGGCGAGTCGCTTAGGTATCGCTGGAACGATAAAATTGCTAAGTACCGCGCCGTGTCGGTTAGACGGTTCGCGGTAGGAGTAAACTTTTTTCCTATCGTTCCTAGATGATTTTAAACGTTATATTCGTGGTAAACTGTGCATACGAAACCGTGTGTCGTGACGCCAGTTCTCTCGGACGCGTATTTACCGAGTTAACTTCCGGCGAGTCGCTTAGGTATCGCTGGAACGATAAAATTGCTAAGTACCGCGCCGTGTCGGTTAGACGGTTCGCGGTAAGAGTAAACTTTTTTCCTATCGTTCCTAGATGATTTTAAACGTTATATTCGTGGTAAACTGTGCATACGAAACCGTGTGTCGTGACGCCAGTTCTCTCGGACGCGTATTTACCGAGTTAACTTCCGGCGAGTCGCTTAGGTATCGCTGGAACGATAAAATTGCTAAGTACCGCGCCGTGTCGGTTAGACGGTTCGCGGTAAGAGTAAACTTTTTTCCTATCGTTCCTAGATGATTTTAAACGTTATATTCGTGGTAAACTGTGCATACGAAACCGTGTGTCGTGACGCCAGTTCTCTCGGACGCGTATTTACCGAGTTAACTTCCGGCGAGTCGCTTAGGTATCGCTGGAACGATAAAATTGCTAAGTACCGCGCCGTGTCGGTTAGACGGTTCGCGGTAATAGTAAACTTTTTTCCTATCGTTCCTAGATGATTTTAAACGTTATATTCGTGGTAAACTGTGCATACGAAACCGTGTGTCGTGACGCCAGTTCTCTCGGACGCGTATTTACCGAGTTAACTTCCGGCGAGTCGCTTAGGTATCGCTGGAACGATAAAATTGCTAAGTACCGCGCCGTGTCGGTTAGACGGTTCGCGGTAAGAGTAAACTTTTTTCCTATCGTTCCTAGATGATTTTAAACGTTATATTCGTGGTAAACTGTGCATACGAAACCGTGTGTCGTGACGCCAGTTCTCTCGGACGCGTATTTACCGAGTTAACTTCCGGCGAGTCGCTTAGGTATCGCTGGAACGATAAAATTGCTAAGTACCGCGCCGTGTCGGTTAGACGGTTCGCGGTAAGAGTAAACTTTTTTCCTATCGTTCCTAGATGATTTTAAACGTTATATTCGTGGTAAACTGTGCATACGAAACCGTGTGTCGTGACGCCAGTTCTCTCGGACGCGTATTTACCGAGTTAACTTCCGGCGAGTCGCTTAGGTATCGCTGGAACGATAAAATTGCTAAGTACCGCGCCGTGTCGGTTAGACGGTTCGCGGTAAGAGTAAACTTTTTTCCTATCGTTCCTAGATGATTTTAAACGTTATATTCGTGGTAAACTGTGCATACGAAACCGTGTGTCGTGACGCCAGTTCTCTCGGACGCGTATTTACCGAGTTAACTTCCGGCGAGTCGCTTAGGTATCGCTGGAACGATAAAATTGCTAAGTACCGCGCCGTGTCGGTTAGACGGTTCGCGGTAAGAGTAAACTTTTTTCCTATCGTTCCTAGATGATTTTAAACGTTATATTCGTGGTAAACTGTGCATACGAAACCGTGTGTCGTGACGCCAGTTCTCTCGGACGCGTATTTACCGAGTTAACTTCCGGCGAGTCGCTTAGGTATCGCTGGAACGATAAAATTGCTAAGTACCGCGCCGTGTCGGTTAGACGGTTCGCGGTAAGAGTAAACTTTTTTCCTATCGTTCCTAGATGATTTTAAACGTTATATTCGTGGTAAACTGTGCATACGAAACCGTGTGTCGTGACGCCAGTTCTCTCGGACGCGTATTTACCGAGTTAACTTCCGGCGAGTCGCTTAGGTATCGCTGGAACGATAAAATTGCTAAGTACCGCGCCGTGTCGGTTAGACGGTTCGCGGTAAGAGTAAACTTTTTTCCTATCGTTCCTAGATGATTTTAAACGTTATATTCGTGGTAAACTGTGCATACGAAACCGTGTGTCGTGACGCCAGTTCTCTCGGACGCGTATTTACCGAGTTAACTTCCGGCGAGTCGCTTAGGTATCGCTGGAACGATAAAATTGCTAAGTACCGCGCCGTGTCGGTTAGACGGTTCGCGGTAAGAGTAAACTTTTTTCCTATCGTTCCTAGATGATTTTAAACGTTATATTCGTGGTAAACTGTGCATACGAAACCGTGTGTCGTGACGCCAGTTCTCTCGGACGCGTATTTACCGAGTTAACTTCCGGCGAGTCGCTTAGGTATCGCTGGAACGATAAAATTGCTAAGTACCGCGCCGTGTCGGTTAGACGGTTCGCGGTAAGAGTAAACTTTTTTCCTATCGTTCCTAGATGATTTTAAACGTTATATTCGTGGTAAACTGTGCATACGAAACCGTGTGTCGTGACGCCAGTTCTCTCGGACGCGTATTTACCGAGTTAACTTCCGGCGAGTCGCTTAGGTATCGCTGGAACGATAAAATTGCTAAGTACCGCGCCGTGTCGGTTAGACGGTTCGCGGTAAGAGTAAACTTTTTTCCTATCGTTCCTAGATGATTTTAAACGTTATATTCGTGGTAAACTGTGCATACGAAACCGTGTGTCGTGACGCCAGTTCTCTCGGACGCGTATTTACCGAGTTAACTTCCGGCGAGTCGCTTAGGTATCGCTGGAACGATAAAATTGCTAAGTACCGCGCCGTGTCGGTTAGACGGTTCGCGGTAAGAGTAAACTTTTTTCCTATCGTTCCTAGATGATTTTAAACGTTATATTCGTGGTAAACTGTGCATACGAAACCGTGTGTCGTGACGCCAGTTCTCTCGGACGCGTATTTACCGAGTTAACTTCCGGCGAGTCGCTTAGGTATCGCTGGAACGATAAAATTGCTAAGTACCGCGCCGTGTCGGTTAGACGGTTCGCGGTAAGAGTAAACTTTTTTCCTATCGTTCCTAGATGATTTTAAACGTTATATTCGTGGTAAACTGTGCATACGAAACCGTGTGTCGTGACGCCAGTTCTCTCGGACGCGTATTTACCGAGTTAACTTCCGGCGAGTCGCTTAGGTATCGCTGGAACGATAAAATTGCTAAGTACCGCGCCGTGTCGGTTAGACGGTTCGCGGTAAGAGTAAACTTTTTTCCTATCGTTCCTAGATGATTTTAAACGTTATATTCGTGGTAAACTGTGCATACGAAACCGTGTGTCGTGACGCCAGTTCTCTCGGACGCGTATTTACCGAGTTAACTTCCGGCGAGTCGCTTAGGTATCGCTGGAACGATAAAATTGCTAAGTACCGCGCCGTGTCGGTTAGACGGTTCGCGGTAAGAGTAAACTTTTTTCCTATCGTTCCTAGATGATTTTAAACGTTATATTCGTGGTAAACTGTGCATACGAAACCGTGTGTCGTGACGCCAGTTCTCTCGGACGCGTATTTACCGAGTTAACTTCCGGCGAGTCGCTTAGGTATCGCTGGAACGATAAAATTGCTAAGTACCGCGCCGTGTCGGTTAGACGGTTCGCGGTAAGAGTAAACTTTTTTCCTATCGTTCCTAGATGATTTTAAACGTTATATTCGTGGTAAACTGTGCATACGAAACCGTGTGTCGTGACGCCAGTTCTCTCGGACGCGTATTTACCGAGTTAACTTCCGGCGAGTCGCTTAGGTATCGCTGGAACGATAAAATTGCTAAGTACCGCGCCGTGTCGGTTAGACGGTTCGCGGTAAGAGTAAACTTTTTTCCTATCGTTCCTAGATGATTTTAAACGTTATATTCGTGGTAAACTGTGCATACGAAACCGTGTGTCGTGACGCCAGTTCTCTCGGACGCGTATTTACCGAGTTAACTTCCGGCGAGTCGCTTAGGTATCGCTGGAACGATAAAATTGCTAAGTACCGCGCCGTGTCGGTTAGACGGTTCGCGGTAAGAGTAAACTTTTTTCCTATCGTTCCTAGATGATTTTAAACGTTATATTCGTGGTAAACTGTGCATACGAAACCGTGTGTCGTGACGCCAGTTCTCTCGGACGCGTATTTACCGAGTTAACTTCCGGCGAGTCGCTTAGGTATCGCTGGAACGATAAAATAGCTAAGTACCGCGCCGTGTCGGTTAGACGGTTCGCGGTAAGAGTAAACTTTTTTCCTATCGTTCCTAGATGATTTTAAACGTTATATTCGTGGTAAACTGTGCATACGAAACCGTGTGTCGTGACGCCAGTTCTCTCGGACGCGTATTTACCGAGTTAACTTCCGGCGAGTCGCTTAGGTATCGCTGGAACGATAAAATTGCTAAGTACCGCGCCGTGTCGGTTAGACGGTTCGCGGTAAGAGTAAACTTTTTTCCTATCGTTCCTAGATGATTTTAAACGTTATATTCGTGGTAAACTGTGCATACGAAACCGTGTGTCGTGACGCCAGTTCTCTCGGACGCGTATTTACCGAGTTAACTTCCGGCGAGTCGCTTAGGTATCGCTGGAACGATAAAATTGCTAAGTACCGCGCCGTGTCGGTTAGACGGTTCGCGGTAAGAGTAAACTTTTTTCCTATCGTTCCTAGATGATTTTAAACGTTATATTCGTGGTAAACTGTGCATACGAAACCGTGTGTCGTGACGCCAGTTCTCTCGGACGCGTATTTACCGAGTTAACTTCCGGCGAGTCGCTTAGGTATCGCTGGAACGATAAAATTGCTAAGTACCGCGCCGTGTCGGTTAGACGGTTCGCGGTAAGAGTAAACTTTTTTCCTATCGTTCCTAGATGATTTTAAACGTTATATTCGTGGTAAACTGTGCATACGAAACCGTGTGTCGTGACGCCAGTTCTCTCGGACGCGTATTTACCGAGTTAACTTCCGGCGAGTCGCTTAGGTATCGCTGGAACGATAAAATTGCTAAGTACCGCGCCGTGTCGGTTAGACGGTTCGCGGTAAGAGTAAACTTTTTTCCTATCGTTCCTAGATGATTTTAAACGTTATATTCGTGGTAAACTGTGCATACGAAACCGTGTGTCGTGACGCCAGTTCTCTCGGACGCGTATTTACCGAGTTAACTTCCGGCGAGTCGCTTAGGTATCGCTGGAACGATAAAATTGCTAAGTACCGCGCCGTGTCGGTTAGACGGTTCGCGGTAAGAGTAAACTTTTTTCCTATCGTTCCTAGATGATTTTAAACGTTATATTCGTGGTAAACTGTGCATACGAAACCGTGTGTCGTGACGCCAGTTCTCTCGGACGCGTATTTACCGAGTTAACTTCCGGCGAGTCGCTTAGGTATCGCTGGAACGATAAAATTGCTAAGTACCGCGCCGTGTCGGTTAGACGGTTCGCGGTAAGAGTAAACTTTTTTCCTATCGTTCCTAGATGATTTTAAACGTTATATTCGTGGTAAACTGTGCATACGAAACCGTGTGTCGTGACGCCAGTTCTCTCGGACGCGTATTTACCGAGTTAACTTCCGGCGAGTCGCTTAGGTATCGCTGGAACGATAAAATTGCTAAGTACCGCGCCGTGTCGGTTAGACGGTTCGCGGTAAGAGTAAACTTTTTTCCTATCGTTCCTAGATGATTTTAAACGTTATATTCGTGGTAAACTGTGCATACGAAACCGTGTGTCGTGACGCCAGTTCTCTCGGACGCGTATTTACCGAGTTAACTTCCGGCGAGTCGCTTAGGTATCGCTGGAACGATAAAATTGCTAAGTACCGCGCCGTGTCGGTTAGACGGTTCGCGGTAAGAGTAAACTTTTTTCCTATCGTTCCTAGATGATTTTAAACGTTATATTCGTGGTAAACTGTGCATACGAAACCGTGTGTCGTGACGCCAGTTCTCTCGGACGCGTATTTACCGAGTTAACTTCCGGCGAGTCGCTTAGGTATCGCTGGAACGATAAAATTGCTAAGTACCGCGCCGTGTCGGTTAGACGGTTCGCGGTAAGAGTAAACTTTTTTCCTATCGTTCCTAGATGATTTTAAACGTTATATTCGTGGTAAACTGTGCATACGAAACCGTGTGTCGTGACGCCAGTTCTCTCGGACGCGTATTTACCGAGTTAACTTCCGGCGAGTCGCTTAGGTATCGCTGGAACGATAAAATTGCTAAGTACCGCGCCGTGTCGGTTAGACGGTTCGCGGTAAGAGTAAACTTTTTTCCTATCGTTCCTAGATGATTTTAAACGTTATATTCGTGGTAAACTGTGCATACGAAACCGTGTGTCGTGACGCCAGTTCTCTCGGACGCGTATTTACCGAGTTAACTTCCGGCGAGTCGCTTAGGTATCGCTGGAACGATAAAATTGCTAAGTACCGCGCCGTGTCGGTTAGACGGTTCGCGGTAAGAGTAAACTTTTTTCCTATCGTTCCTAGATGATTTTAAACGTTATATTCGTGGTAAACTGTGCATACGAAACCGTGTGTCGTGACGCCAGTTCTCTCGGACGCGTATTTACCGAGTTAACTTCCGGCGAGTCGCTTAGGTATCGCTGGAACGATAAAATTGCTAAGTACCGCGCCGTGTCGGTTAGACGGTTCGCGGTAAGAGTAAACTTTTTTCCTATCGTTCCTAGATGATTTTAAACGTTATATTCGTGGTAAACTGTGCATACGAAACCGTGTGTCGTGACGCCAGTTCTCTCGGACGCGTATTTACCGAGTTAACTTCCGGCGAGTCGCTTAGGTATCGCTGGAACGATAAAATTGCTAAGTACCGCGCCGTGTCGGTTAGACGGTTCGCGGTAAGAGTAAACTTTTTTCCTATCGTTCCTAGATGATTTTAAACGTTATATTCGTGGTAAACTGTGCATACGAAACCGTGTGTCGTGACGCCAGTTCTCTCGGACGCGTATTTACCGAGTTAACTTCCGGCGAGTCGCTTAGGTATCGCTGGAACGATAAAATTGCTAAGTACCGCGCCGTGTCGGTTAGACGGTTCGCGGTAAGAGTAAACTTTTTTCCTATCGTTCCTAGATGATTTTAAACGTTATATTCGTGGTAAACTGTGCATACGAAACCGTGTGTCGTGACGCCAGTTCTCTCGGACGCGTATTTACCGAGTTAACTTCCGGCGAGTCGCTTAGGTATCGCTGGAACGATAAAATTGCTAAGTACCGCGCCGTGTCGGTTAGACGGTTCGCGGTAAGAGTAAACTTTTTTCCTATCGTTCCTAGATGATTTTAAACGTTATATTCGTGGTAAACTGTGCATACGAAACCGTGTGTCGTGACGCCAGTTCTCTCGGACGCGTATTTACCGAGTTAACTTCCGGCGAGTCGCTTAGGTATCGCTGGAACGATAAAATTGCTAAGTACCGCGCCGTGTCGGTTAGACGGTTCGCGGTAAGAGTAAACTTTTTTCCTATCGTTCCTAGATGATTTTAAACGTTATATTCGTGGTAAACTGTGCATACGAAACCGTGTGTCGTGACGCCAGTTCTCTCGGACGCGTATTTACCGAGTTAACTTCCGGCGAGTCGCTTAGGTATCGCTGGAACGATAAAATTGCTAAGTACCGCGCCGTGTCGGTTAGACGGTTCGCGGTAAGAGTAAACTTTTTTCCTATCGTTCCTAGATGATTTTAAACGTTATATTCGTGGTAAACTGTGCATACGAAACCGTGTGTCGTGACGCCAGTTCTCTCGGACGCGTATTTACCGAGTTAACTTCCGGCGAGTCGCTTAGGTATCGCTGGAACGATAAAATTGCTAAGTACCGCGCCGTGTCGGTTAGACGGTTCGCGGTAAGAGTAAACTTTTTTCCTATCGTTCCTAGATGATTTTAAACGTTATATTCGTGGTAAACTGTGCATACGAAACCGTGTGTCGTGACGCCAGTTCTCTCGGACGCGTATTTACCGAGTTAACTTCCGGCGAGTCGCTTAGGTATCGCTGGAACGATAAAATTGCTAAGTACCGCGCCGTGTCGGTTAGACGGTTCGCGGTAAGAGTAAACTTTTTTCCTATCGTTCCTAGATGATTTTAAACGTTATATTCGTGGTAAACTGTGCATACGAAACCGTGTGTCGTGACGCCAGTTCTCTCGGACGCGTATTTACCGAGTTAACTTCCGGCGAGTCGCTTAGGTATCGCTGGAACGATAAAATTGCTAAGTACCGCGCCGTGTCGGTTAGACGGTTCGCGGTAAGAGTAAACTTTTTTCCTATCGTTCCTAGATGATTTTAAACGTTATATTCGTGGTAAACTGTGCATACGAAACCGTGTGTCGTGACGCCAGTTCTCTCGGACGCGTATTTACCGAGTTAACTTCCGGCGAGTCGCTTAGGTATCGCTGGAACGATAAAATTGCTAAGTACCGCGCCGTGTCGGTTAGACGGTTCGCGGTAAGAGTAAACTTTTTTCCTATCGTTCCTAGATGATTTTAAACGTTATATTCGTGGTAAACTGTGCATACGAAACCGTGTGTCGTGACGCCAGTTCTCTCGGACGCGTATTTACCGAGTTAACTTCCGGCGAGTCGCTTAGGTATCGCTGGAACGATAAAATTGCTAAGTACCGCGCCGTGTCGGTTAGACGGTTCGCGGTAAGAGTAAACTTTTTTCCTATCGTTCCTAGATGATTTTAAACGTTATATTCGTGGTAAACTGTGCATACGAAACCGTGTGTCGTGACGCCAGTTCTCTCGGACGCGTATTTACCGAGTTAACTTCCGGCGAGTCGCTTAGGTATCGCTGGAACGATAAAATTGCTAAGTACCGCGCCGTGTCGGTTAGACGGTTCGCGGTAAGAGTAAACTTTTTTCCTATCGTTCCTAGATGATTTTAAACGTTATATTCGTGGTAAACTGTGCATACGAAACCGTGTGTCGTGACGCCAGTTCTCTCGGACGCGTATTTACCGAGTTAACTTCCGGCGAGTCGCTTAGGTATCGCTGGAACGATAAAATTGCTAAGTACCGCGCCGTGTCGGTTAGACGGTTCGCGGTAAGAGTAAACTTTTTTCCTATCGTTCCTAGATGATTTTAAACGTTATATTCGTGGTAAACTGTGCATACGAAACCGTGTGTCGTGACGCCAGTTCTCTCGGACGCGTATTTACCGAGTTAACTTCCGGCGAGTCGCTTAGGTATCGCTGGAACGATAAAATTGCTAAGTACCGCGCCGTGTCGGTTAGACGGTTCGCGGTAAGAGTAAACTTTTTTCCTATCGTTCCTAGATGATTTTAAACGTTATATTCGTGGTAAACTGTGCATACGAAACCGTGTGTCGTGACGCCAGTTCTCTCGGACGCGTATTTACCGAGTTAACTTCCGGCGAGTCGCTTAGGTATCGCTGGAACGATAAAATTGCTAAGTACCGCGCCGTGTCGGTTAGACGGTTCGCGGTAAGAGTAAACTTTTTTCCTATCGTTCCTAGATGATTTTAAACGTTATATTCGTGGTAAACTGTGCATACGAAACCGTGTGTCGTGACGCCAGTTCTCTCGGACGCGTATTTACCGAGTTAACTTCCGGCGAGTCGCTTAGGTATCGCTGGAACGATAAAATTGCTAAGTACCGCGCCGTGTCGGTTAGACGGTTCGCGGTAAGAGTAAACTTTTTTCCTATCGTTCCTAGATGATTTTAAACGTTATATTCGTGGTAAACTGTGCATACGAAACCGTGTGTCGTGACGCCAGTTCTCTCGGACGCGTATTTACCGAGTTAACTTCCGGCGAGTCGCTTAGGTATCGCTGGAACGATAAAATTGCTAAGTACCGCGCCGTGTCGGTTAGACGGTTCGCGGTAAGAGTAAACTTTTTTCCTATCGTTCCTAGATGATTTTAAACGTTATATTCGTGGTAAACTGTGCATACGAAACCGTGTGTCGTGACGCCAGTTCTCTCGGACGCGTATTTACCGAGTTAACTTCCGGCGAGTCGCTTAGGTATCGCTGGAACGATAAAATTGCTAAGTACCGCGCCGTGTCGGTTAGACGGTTCGCGGTAAGAGTAAACTTTTTTCCTATCGTTCCTAGATGATTTTAAACGTTATATTCGTGGTAAACTGTGCATACGAAACCGTGTGTCGTGACGCCAGTTCTCTCGGACGCGTATTTACCGAGTTAACTTCCGGCGAGTCGCTTAGGTATCGCTGGAACGATAAAATTGCAAAGTACCGCGCCGTGTCGGTTAGACGGTTCGCGGTAAGAGTAAACTTTTTTCCTATCGTTCCTAGATGATTTTAAACGTTATATTCGTGGTAAACTGTGCATACGAAACCGTGTGTCGTGACGCCAGTTCTCTCGGACGCGTATTTACCGAGTTAACTTCCGGCGAGTCGCTTAGGTATCGCTGGAACGATAAAATTGCTAAGTACCGCGCCGTGTCGGTTAGACGGTTCGCGGTAAGAGTAAACTTTTTTCCTATCGTTCCTAGATGATTTTAAACGTTATATTCGTGGTAAACTGTGCATACGAAACCGTGTGTCGTGACGCCAGTTCTCTCGGACGCGTATTTACCGAGTTAACTTCCGGCGAGTCGCTTAGGTATCGCTGGAACGATAAAATTGCTAAGTACCGCGCCGTGTCGGTTAGACGGTTCGCGGTAAGAGTAAACTTTTTTCCTATCGTTCCTAGATGATTTTAAACGTTATATTCGTGGTAAACTGTGCATACGAAACCGTGTGTCGTGACGCCAGTTCTCTCGGACGCGTATTTACCGAGTTAACTTCCGGCGAGTCGCTTAGGTATCGCTGGAACGATAAAATTGCTAAGTACCGCGCCGTGTCGGTTAGACGGTTCGCGGTAAGAGTAAACTTTTTTCCTATCGTTCCTAGATGATTTTAAACGTTATATTCGTGGTAAACTGTGCATACGAAACCGTGTGTCGTGACGCCAGTTCTCTCGGACGCGTATTTACCGAGTTAACTTCCGGCGAGTCGCTTAGGTATCGCTGGAACGATAAAATTGCTAAGTACCGCGCCGTGTCGGTTAGACGGTTCGCGGTAAGAGTAAACTTTTTTCCTATCGTTCCTAGATGATTTTAAACGTTATATTCGTGGTAAACTGTGCATACGAAACCGTGTGTCGTGACGCCAGTTCTCTCGGACGCGTATTTACCGAGTTAACTTCCGGCGAGTCGCTTAGGTATCGCTGGAACGATAAAATTGCTAAGTACCGCGCCGTGTCGGTTAGACGGTTCGCGGTAAGAGTAAACTTTTTTCCTATCGTTCCTAGATGATTTTAAACGTTATATTCGTGGTAAACTGTGCATACGAAACCGTGTGTCGTGACGCCAGTTCTCTCGGACGCGTATTTACCGAGTTAACTTCCGGCGAGTCGCTTAGGTATCGCTGGAACGATAAAATTGCTAAGTACCGCGCCGTGTCGGTTAGACGGTTCGCGGTAAGAGTAAACTTTTTTCCTATCGTTCCTAGATGATTTTAAACGTTATATTCGTGGTAAACTGTGCATACGAAACCGTGTGTCGTGACGCCAGTTCTCTCGGACGCGTATTTACCGAGTTAACTTCCGGCGAGTCGCTTAGGTATCGCTGGAACGATAAAATTGCTAAGTACCGCGCCGTGTCGGTTAGACGGTTCGCGGTAAGAGTAAACTTTTTTCCTATCGTTCCTAGATGATTTTAAACGTTATATTCGTGGTAAACTGTGCATACGAAACCGTGTGTCGTGACGCCAGTTCTCTCGGACGCGTATTTACCGAGTTAACTTCCGGCGAGTCGCTTAGGTATCGCTGGAACGATAAAATTGCTAAGTACCGCGCCGTGTCGGTTAGACGGTTCGCGGTAAGAGTAAACTTTTTTCCTATCGTTCCTAGATGATTTTAAACGTTATATTCGTGGTAAACTGTGCATACGAAACCGTGTGTCGTGACGCCAGTTCTCTCGGACGCGTATTTACCGAGTTAACTTCCGGCGAGTCGCTTAGGTATCGCTGGAACGATAAAATTGCTAAGTACCGCGCCGTGTCGGTTAGACGGTTCGCGGTAAGAGTAAACTTTTTTCCTATCGTTCCTAGATGATTTTAAACGTTATATTCGTGGTAAACTGTGCATACGAAACCGTGTGTCGTGACGCCAGTTCTCTCGGACGCGTATTTACCGAGTTAACTTCCGGCGAGTCGCTTAGGTATCGCTGGAACGATAAAATTGCTAAGTACCGCGCCGTGTCGGTTAGACGGTTCGCGGTAAGAGTAAACTTTTTTCCTATCGTTCCTAGATGATTTTAAACGTTATATTCGTGGTAAACTGTGCATACGAAACCGTGTGTCGTGACGCCAGTTCTCTCGGACGCGTATTCGTTACGAGTTAAGCGAGTTAACTTCCGGCGAGTCGCTTAGGTATCGCTGGAACGATAAAATTGCTAAGTACCGCGCCGTGTCGGTTAGACGGTTCGCGGTAAGAGTAAACTTTTTTCCTATCGTTCCTAGATGATTTTAAACGTTATATTCGTGGTAAACTGTGCATACGAAACCGTGTGTCGTGACGCCAGTTCTCTCGGACGCGTATTTACCGAGTTAACTTCCGGCGAGTCGCTTAGGTATCGCTGGAACGATAAAATTGCTAAGTACCGCGCCGTGTCGGTTAGACGGTTCGCGGTAAGAGTAAACTTTTTTCCTATCGTTCCTAGATGATTTTAAACGTTATATTCGTGGTAAACTGTGCATACGAAACCGTGTGTCGTGACGCCAGTTCTCTCGGACGCGTATTTACCGAGTTAACTTCCGGCGAGTCGCTTAGGTATCGCTGGAACGATAAAATTGCTAAGTACCGCGCCGTGTCGGTTAGACGGTTCGCGGTAAGAGTAAACTTTTTTCCTATCGTTCCTAGATGATTTTAAACGTTATATTCGTGGTAAACTGTGCATACGAAACCGTGTGTCGTGACGCCAGTTCTCTCGGACGCGTATTTACCGAGTTAACTTCCGGCGAGTCGCTTAGGTATCGGTGGAACGATAAAATTGCTAAGTACCGCGCCGTGTCGGTTAGACGGTTCGCGGTAAGAGTAAACTTTTTTCCTATCGTTCCTAGATGATTTTAAACGTTATATTCGTGGTAAACTGTGCATACGAAACCGTGTGTCGTGACGCCAGTTCTCTCGGACGCGTATTTACCGAGTTAACTTCCGGCGAGTCGCTTAGGTATCGCTGGAACGATAAAATTGCTAAGTACCGCGCCGTGTCGGTTAGACGGTTCGCGGTAAGAGTAAACTTTTTTCCTATCGTTCCTAGATGATTTTAAACGTTATATTCGTGGTAAACTGTGCATACGAAACCGTGTGTCGTGACGCCAGTTCTCTCGGACGCGTATTTACCGAGTTAACTTCCGGCGAGTCGCTTAGGTATCGCTGGAACGATAAAATTGCTAAGTACCGCGCCGTGTCGGTTAGACGGTTCGCGGTAAGAGTAAACTTTTTTCCTATCGTTCCTAGATGATTTTAAACGTTATATTCGTGGTAAACTGTGCATACGAAACCGTGTGTCGTGACGCCAGTTCTCTCGGACGCGTATTTACCGAGTTAACTTCCGGCGAGTCGCTTAGGTATCGCTGGAACGATAAAATTGCTAAGTACCGCGCCGTGTCGGTTAGACGGTTCGCGGTAAGAGTAAACTTTTTTCCTATCGTTCCTAGATGATTTTAAACGTTATATTCGTGGTAAACTGTGCATACGAAACCGTGTGTCGTGACGCCTGTTCTCTCGGACGCGTATTTACCGAGTTAACTTCCGGCGAGTCGCTTAGGTATCGCTGGAACGATAAAATTGCTAAGTACCGCGCCGTGTCGGTTAGACGGTTCGCGGTAAGAGTAAACTTTTTTCCTATCGTTCCTAGATGATTTTAAACGTTATATTCGTGGTAAACTGTGCATACGAAACCGTGTGTCGTGACGCCAGTTCTCTCGGACGCGTATTTACCGAGTTAACTTCCGGCGAGTCGCTTAGGTATCGCTGGAACGATAAAATTGCTAAGTACCGCGCCGTGTCGGTTAGACGGTTCGCGGTAAGAGTAAACTTTTTTCCTATCGTTCCTAGATGATTTTAAACGTTATATTCGTGGTAAACTGTGCATACGAAACCGTGTGTCGTGACGCCAGTTCTCTCGGACGCGTATTTACCGAGTTAACTTCCGGCGAGTCGCTTAGGTATCGCTGGAACGATAAAATTGCTAAGTACCGCGCCGTGTCGGTTAGACGGTTCGCGGTAAGAGTAAACTTTTTTCCTATCGTTCCTAGATGATTTTAAACGTTATATTCGTGGTAAACTGTGCATACGAAACCGTGTGTCGTGACGCCAGTTCTCTCGGACGCGTATTTACCGAGTTAACTTCCGGCGAGTCGCTTAGGTATCGCTGGAACGATAAAATTGCTAAGTACCGCGCCGTGTCGGTTAGACGGTTCGCGGTAAGAGTAAACTTTTTTCCTATCGTTCCTAGATGATTTTAAACGTTATATTCGTGGTAAACTGTGCATACGAAACCGTGTGTCGTGACGCCAGTTCTCTCGGACGCGTATTTACCCGCTGGAACGATAAAATTGCTAAGTACCGCGCCGTGTCGGTTAGACGGTTCGCGGTAAGAGTAAACTTTTTTCCTATCGTTCCTAGATGATTTTAAACGTTATATTCGTGGTAAACTGTGCATACGAAACCGTGTGTCGTGACGCCAGTTCTCTCGGACGCGTATTTACCGAGTTAACTTCCGGCGAGTCGCTTAGGTATCGCTGGAACGATAAAATTGCTAAGTACCGCGCCGTGTCGGTTAGACGGTTCGCGGTAAGAGTAAACTTTTTTCCTATCGTTCCTAGATGATTTTAAACGTTATATTCGTGGTAAACTGTGCATACGAAACCGTGTGTCGTGACGCCAGTTCTCTCGGACGCGTATTTACCGAGTTAACTTCCGGCGAGTCGCTTAGGTATCGCTGGAACGATAAAATTGCTAAGTACCGCGCCGTGTCGGTTAGACGGTTCGCGGTAAGAGTAAACTTTTTTCCTATCGTTCCTAGATGATTTTAAACGTTATATTCGTGGTAAACTGTGCATACGAAACCGTGTGTCGTGACGCCAGTTCTCTCGGACGCGTATTTACCGAGTTAACTTCCGGCGAGTCGCTTAGGTATCGCTGGAACGATAAAATTGCTAAGTACCGCGCCGTGTCGGTTAGACGGTTCGCGGTAAGAGTAAACTTTTTTCCTATCGTTCCTAGATGATTTTAAACGTTATATTCGTGGTAAACTGTGCATACGAAACCGTGTGTCGTGACGCCAGTTCTCTCGGACGCGTATTTACCGAGTTAACTTCCGGCGAGTCGCTTAGGTATCGCTGGAACGATAAAATTGCTAAGTACCGCGCCGTGTCGGTTAGACGGTTCGCGGTAAGAGTAAACTTTTTTCCTATCGTTCCTAGATGATTTTAAACGTTATATTCGTGGTAAACTGTGCATACGAAACCGTGTGTCGTGACGCCAGTTCTCTCGGACGCGTATTTACCGAGTTAACTTCCGGCGAGTCGCTTAGGTATCGCTGGAACGATAAAATTGCTAAGTACCGCGCCGTGTCGGTTAGACGGTTCGCGGTAAGAGTAAACTTTTTTCCTATCGTTCCTAGATGATTTTAAACGTTATATTCGTGGTAAACTGTGCATACGAAACCGTGTGTCGTGACGCCAGTTCTCTCGGACGCGTATTTACCGAGTTAACTTCCGGCGAGTCGCTTAGGTATCGCTGGAACGATAAAATTGCTAAGTACCGCGCCGTGTCGGTTAGACGGTTCGCGGTAAGAGTAAACTTTTTTCCTATCGTTCCTAGATGATTTTAAACGTTATATTCGTGGTAAACTGTGCATACGAAACCGTGTGTCGTGACGCCAGTTCTCTCGGACGCGTATTTACCGAGTTAACTTCCGGCGAGTCGCTTAGGTATCGCTGGAACGATAAAATTGCTAAGTACCGCGCCGTGTCGGTTAGACGGTTCGCGGTAAGAGTAAACTTTTTTCCTATCGTTCCTAGATGATTTTAAACGTTATATTCGTGGTAAACTGTGCATACGAAACCGTGTGTCGTGACGCCAGTTCTCTCGGACGCGTATTTACCGAGTTAACTTCCGGCGAGTCGCTTAGGTATCGCTGGAACGATAAAATTGCTAAGTACCGCGCCGTGTCGGTTAGACGGTTCGCGGTAAGAGTAAACTTTTTTCCTATCGTTCCTAGATGATTTTAAACGTTATATTCGTGGTAAACTGTGCATACGAAACCGTGTGTCGTGACGCCAGTTCTCTCGGACGCGTATTTACCGAGTTATAAGCGAGTTAACTTCCGGCGAGTCGCTTAGGTATCGCTGGAACGATAAAATTGCTAAGTACCGCGCCGTGTCGGTTAGACGGTTCGCGGTAAGAGTAAACTTTTTTCCTATCGTTCCTAGATGATTTTAAACGTTATATTCGTGGTAAACTGTGCATACGAAACCGTGTGTCGTGACGCCAGTTCTCTCGGACGCGTATTTACCGAGTTAACTTCCGGCGAGTCGCTTAGGTATCGCTGGAACGATAAAATTGCTAAGTACCGCGCCGTGTCGGTTAGACGGTTCGCGGTAAGAGTAAACTTTTTTCCTATCGTTCCTAGATGATTTTAAACGTTATATTCGTGGTAAACTGTGCATACGAAACCGTGTGTCGTGACGCCAGTTCTCTCGGACGCGTATTTACCGAGTTAACTTCCGGCGAGTCGCTTAGGTATCGCTGGAACGATAAAATTGCTAAGTACCGCGCCGTGTCGGTTAGACGGTTCGCGGTAAGAGTAAACTTTTTTCCTATCGTTCCTAGATGATTTTAAACGTTATATTCGTGGTAAACTGTGCATACGAAACCGTGTGTCGTGACGCCAGTTCTCTCGGACGCGTATTTACCGAGTTAACTTCCGGCGAGTCGCTTAGGTATCGCTGGAACGATAAAATTGCTAAGTACCGCGCCGTGTCGGTTAGACGGTTCGCGGTAAGAGTAAACTTTTTTCCTATCGTTCCTAGATGATTTTAAACGTTATATTCGTGGTAAACTGTGCATACGAAACCGTGTGTCGTGACGCCAGTTCTCTCGGACGCGTATTTACCGAGTTAACTTCCGGCGAGTCGCTTAGGTATCGCTGGAACGATAAAATTGCTAAGTACCGCGCCGTGTCGGTTAGACGGTTCGCGGTAAGAGTAAACTTTTTTCCTATCGTTCCTAGATGATTTTAAACGTTATATTCGTGGTAAACTGTGCATACGAAACCGTGTGTCGTGACGCCAGTTCTCTCGGACGCGTATTTACCGAGTTAACTTCCGGCGAGTCGCTTAGGTATCGCTGGAACGATAAAATTGCTAAGTACCGCGCCGTGTCGGTTAGACGGTTCGCGGTAAGAGTAAACTTTTTTCCTATCGTTCCTAGATGATTTTAAACGTTATATTCGTGGTAAACTGTGCATACGAAACCGTGTGTCGTGACGCCAGTTCTCTCGGACGCGTATTTACCGAGTTATAAGCGAGTTAACTTCCGGCGAGTCGCTTAGGTATCGCTGGAACGATAAAATTGCTAAGTACCGCGCCGTGTCGGTTAGACGGTTCGCGGTAAGAGTAAACTTTTTTCCTATCGTTCCTAGATGATTTTAAACGTTATATTCGTGGTAAACTGTGCATACGAAACCGTGTGTCGTGACGCCAGTTCTCTCGGACGCGTATTTACCGAGTTAACTTCCGGCGAGTCGCTTAGGTATCGCTGGAACGATAAAATTGCTAAGTACCGCGCCGTGTCGGTTAGACGGTTCGCGGTAAGAGTAAACTTTTTTCCTATCGTTCCTAGATGATTTTAAACGTTATATTCGTGGTAAACTGTGCATACGAAACCGTGTGTCGTGACGCCAGTTCTCTCGGACGCGTATTTACCGAGTTAACTTCCGGCGAGTCGCTTAGGTATCGCTGGAACGATAAAATTGCTAAGTACCGCGCCGTGTCGGTTAGACGGTTCGCGGTAAGAGTAAACTTTTTTCCTATCGTTCCTAGATGATTTTAAACGTTATATTCGTGGTAAACTGTGCATACGAAACCGTGTGTCGTGACGCCAGTTCTCTCGGACGCGTATTTACCGAGTTATAAGCGAGTTAACTTCCGGCGAGTCGCTTAGGTATCGCTGGAACGATAAAATTGCTAAGTACCGCGCCGTGTCGGTTAGACGGTTCGCGGTAAGAGTAAACTTTTTTCCTATCGTTCCTAGATGATTTTAAACGTTATATTCGTGGTAAACTGTGCATACGAAACCGTGTGTCGTGACGCCAGTTCTCTCGGACGCGTATTTACCGAGTTATAAGCGAGTTAACTTCCGGCGAGTCGCTTAGGTATCGCTGGAACGATAAAATTGCTAAGTACCGCGCCGTGTCGGTTAGACGGTTCGCGGTAAGAGTAAACTTTTTTCCTATCGTTCCTAGATGATTTTAAACGTTATATTCGTGGTAAACTGTGCATACGAAACCGTGTGTCGTGACGCCAGTTCTCTCGGACGCGTATTTACCGAGTTAACTTCCGGCGAGTCGCTTAGGTATCGCTGGAACGATAAAATTGCTAAGTACCGCGCCGTGTCGGTTAGACGGTTCGCGGTAAGAGTAAACTTTTTTCCTATCGTTCCTAGATGATTTTAAACGTTATATTCGTGGTAAACTGTGCATACGAAACCGTGTGTCGTGACGCCAGTTCTCTCGGACGCGTATTTACCGAGTTAACTTCCGGCGAGTCGCTTAGGTATCGCTGGAACGATAAAATTGCTAAGTACCGCGCCGTGTCGGTTAGACGGTTCGCGGTAAGAGTAAACTTTTTTCCTATCGGTCCTAGATGATTTTAAACGTTATATTCGTGGTAAACTGTGCATACGAAACCGTGTGTCGTGACGCCAGTTCTCTCGGACGCGTATTTACCGAGTTAACTTCCGGCGAGTCGCTTAGGTATCGCTGGAACGATAAAATTGCTAAGTACCGCGCCGTGTCGGTTAGACGGTTCGCGGTAAGAGTAAACTTTTTTCCTATCGTTCCTAGATGATTTTAAACGTTATATTCGTGGTAAACTGTGCATACGAAACCGTGTGTCGTGACGCCAGTTCTCTCGGACGCGTATTTACCGAGTTAACTTCCGGCGAGTCGCTTAGGTATCGCTGGAACGATAAAATTGCTAAGTACCGCGCCGTGTCGGTTAGACGGTTCGCGGTAAGAGTAAACTTTTTTCCTATCGTTCCTAGATGATTTTAAACGTTATATTCGTGGTAAACTGTGCATACGAAACCGTGTGTCGTGACGCCAGTTCTCTCGGACGCGTATTTACCGAGTTATAAGCGAGTTAACTTCCGGCGAGTCGCTTAGGTATCGCTGGAACGATAAAATTGCTAAGTACCGCGCCGTGTCGGTTAGACGGTTCGCGGTAAGAGTAAACTTTTTTCCTATCGTTCCTAGATGATTTTAAACGTTATATTCGTGGTAAACTGTGCATACGAAACCGTGTGTCGTGACGCCAGTTCTCTCGGACGCGTATTTACCGAGTTAACTTCCGGCGAGTCGCTTAGGTATCGCTGGAACGATAAAATTGCTAAGTACCGCGCCGTGTCGGTTAGACGGTTCGCGGTAAGAGTAAACTTTTTTCCTATCGTTCCTAGATGATTTTAAACGTTATATTCGTGGTAAACTGTGCATACGAAACCGTGTGTCGTGACGCCAGTTCTCTCGGACGCGTATTTACCGAGTTAACTTCCGGCGAGTCGCTTAGGTATCGCTGGAACGATAAAATTGCTAAGTACCGCGCCGTGTCGGTTAGACGGTTCGCGGTAAGAGTAAACTTTTTTCCTATCGTTCCTAGATGATTTTAAACGTTATATTCGTGGTAAACTGTGCATACGAAACCGTGTGTCGTGACGCCAGTTCTCTCGGACGCGTATTTACCGAGTTAACTTCCGGCGAGTCGCTTAGGTATCGCTGGAACGATAAAATTGCTAAGTACCGCGCCGTGTCGGTTAGACGGTTCGCGGTAAGAGTAAACTTTTTTCCTATCGTTCCTAGATGATTTTAAACGTTATATTCGTGGTAAACTGTGCATACGAAACCGTGTGTCGTGACGCCAGTTCTCTCGGACGCGTATTTACCGAGTTAACTTCCGGCGAGTCGCTTAGGTATCGCTGGAACGATAAAATTGCTAAGTACCGCGCCGTGTCGGTTAGACGGTTCGCGGTAAGAGTAAACTTTTTTCCTATCGTTCCTAGATGATTTTAAACGTTATATTCGTGGTAAACTGTGCATACGAAACCGTGTGTCGTGACGCCAGTTCTCTCGGACGCGTATTTACCGAGTTAACTTCCGGCGAGTCGCTTAGGTATCGCTGGAACGATAAAATTGCTAAGTACCGCGCCGTGTCGGTTAGACGGTTCGCGGTAAGAGTAAACTTTTTTCCTATCGTTCCTAGATGATTTTAAACGTTATATTCGTGGTAAACTGTGCATACGAAACCGTGTGTCGTGACGCCAGTTCTCTCGGACGCGTATTTACCGAGTTAACTTCCGGCGAGTCGCTTAGGTATCGCTGGAACGATAAAATTGCTAAGTACCGCGCCGTGTCGGTTAGACGGTTCGCGGTAAGAGTAAACTTTTTTCCTATCGTTCCTAGATGATTTTAAACGTTATATTCGTGGTAAACTGTGCATACGAAACCGTGTGTCGTGACGCCAGTTCTCTCGGACGCGTATTTACCGAGTTAACTTCCGGCGAGTCGCTTAGGTATCGCTGGAACGATAAAATTGCTAAGTACCGCGCCGTGTCGGTTAGACGGTTCGCGGTAAGAGTAAACTTTTTTCCTATCGTTCCTAGATGATTTTAAACGTTATATTCGTGGTAAACTGTGCATACGAAACCGTGTGTCGTGACGCCAGTTCTCTCGGACGCGTATTTACCGAGTTAACTTCCGGCGAGTCGCTTAGGTATCGCTGGAACGATAAAATTGCTAAGTACCGCGCCGTGTCGGTTAGACGGTTCGCGGTAAGAGTAAACTTTTTTCCTATCGTTCCTAGATGATTTTAAACGTTATATTCGTGGTAAACTGTGCATACGAAACCGTGTGTCGTGACGCCAGTTCTCTCGGACGCGTATTTACCGAGTTATAAGCGAGTTAACTTCCGGCGAGTCGCTTAGGTATCGCTGGAACGATAAAATTGCTAAGTACCGCGCCGTGTCGGTTAGACGGTTCGCGGTAAGAGTAAACTTTTTTCCTATCGTTCCTAGATGATTTTAAACGTTATATTCGTGGTAAACTGTGCATACGAAACCGTGTGTCGTGACGCCAGTTCTCTCGGACGCGTATTTACCGAGTTATAAGCGAGTTAACTTCCGGCGAGTCGCTTAGGTATCGCTGGAACGATAAAATTGCTAAGTACCGCGCCGTGTCGGTTAGACGGTTCGCGGTAAGAGTAAACTTTTTTCCTATCGTTCCTAGATGATTTTAAACGTTATATTCGTGGTAAACTGTGCATACGAAACCGTGTGTCGTGACGCCAGTTCTCTCGGACGCGTATTTACCGAGTTAACTTCCGGCGAGTCGCTTAGGTATCGCTGGAACGATAAAATTGCTAAGTACCGCGCCGTGTCGGTTAGACGGTTCGCGGTAAGAGTAAACTTTTTTCCTATCGTTCCTAGATGATTTTAAACGTTATATTCGTGGTAAACTGTGCATACGAAACCGTGTGTCGTGACGCCAGTTCTCTCGGACGCGTATTTACCGAGTTAACTTCCGGCGAGTCGCTTAGGTATCGCTGGAACGATAAAATTGCTAAGTACCGCGCCGTGTCGGTTAGACGGTTCGCGGTAAGAGTAAACTTTTTTCCT
>CAKAJI010000021.1:142500-147500 GCA_916610255.1 Lasioglossum lativentre
TCGGTTAGACGGTTCGCGGTAAGAGTAAACTTTTTTCCTATCGTTCCTAGATGATTTTAAACGTTATATTCGTGGTAAACTGTGCATACGAAACCGTGTGTCGTGACGCCAGTTCTCTCGGACGCGTATTTACCGAGTTAACTTCCGGCGAGTCGCTTAGGTATCGCTGGAACGATAAAATTGCTAAGTACCGCGCCGTGTCGGTTAGACGGTTCGCGGTAAGAGTAAACTTTTTTCCTATCGTTCCTAGATGATTTTAAACGTTATATTCGTGGTAAACTGTGCATACGAAACCGTGTGTCGTGACGCCAGTTCTCTCGGACGCGTATTTACCGAGTTAACTTCCGGCGAGTCGCTTAGGTATCGCTGGAACGATAAAATTGCTAAGTACCGCGCCGTGTCGGTTAGACGGTTCGCGGTAAGAGTAAACTTTTTTCCTATCGTTCCTAGATGATTTTAAACGTTATATTCGTGGTAAACTGTGCATACGAAACCGTGTGTCGTGACGCCAGTTCTCTCGGACGCGTATTTACCGAGTTAACTTCCGGCGAGTCGCTTAGGTATCGCTGGAACGATAAAATTGCTAAGTACCGCGCCGTGTCGGTTAGACGGTTCGCGGTAAGAGTAAACTTTTTTCCTATCGTTCCTAGATGATTTTAAACGTTATATTCGTGGTAAACTGTGCATACGAAACCGTGTGTCGTGACGCCAGTTCTCTCGGACGCGTATTTACCGAGTTATAAGCGAGTTAACTTCCGGCGAGTCGCTTAGGTATCGCTGGAACGATAAAATTGCTAAGTACCGCGCCGTGTCGGTTAGACGGTTCGCGGTAAGAGTAAACTTTTTTCCTATCGTTCCTAGATGATTTTAAACGTTATATTCGTGGTAAACTGTGCATACGAAACCGTGTGTCGTGACGCCAGTTCTCTCGGACGCGTATTTACCGAGTTAACTTCCGGCGAGTCGCTTAGGTATCGCTGGAACGATAAAATTGCTAAGTACCGCGCCGTGTCGGTTAGACGGTTCGCGGTAAGAGTAAACTTTTTTCCTATCGTTCCTAGATGATTTTAAACGTTATATTCGTGGTAAACTGTGCATACGAAACCGTGTGTCGTGACGCCAGTTCTCTCGGACGCGTATTTACCGAGTTATAAGCGAGTTAACTTCCGGCGAGTCGCTTAGGTATCGCTGGAACGATAAAATTGCTAAGTACCGCGCCGTGTCGGTTAGACGGTTCGCGGTAAGAGTAAACTTTTTTCCTATCGTTCCTAGATGATTTTAAACGTTATATTCGTGGTAAACTGTGCATACGAAACCGTGTGTCGTGACGCCAGTTCTCTCGGACGCGTATTTACCGAGTTAACTTCCGGCGAGTCGCTTAGGTATCGCTGGAACGATAAAATTGCTAAGTACCGCGCCGTGTCGGTTAGACGGTTCGCGGTAAGAGTAAACTTTTTTCCTATCGTTCCTAGATGATTTTAAACGTTATATTCGTGGTAAACTGTGCATACGAAACCGTGTGTCGTGACGCCAGTTCTCTCGGACGCGTATTTACCGAGTTAACTTCCGGCGAGTCGCTTAGGTATCGCTGGAACGATAAAATTGCTAAGTACCGCGCCGTGTCGGTTAGACGGTTCGCGGTAAGAGTAAACTTTTTTCCTATCGTTCCTAGATGATTTTAAACGTTATATTCGTGGTAAACTGTGCATACGAAACCGTGTGTCGTGACGCCAGTTCTCTCGGACGCGTATTTACCGAGTTATAAGCGAGTTAACTTCCGGCGAGTCGCTTAGGTATCGCTGGAACGATAAAATTGCTAAGTACCGCGCCGTGTCGGTTAGACGGTTCGCGGTAAGAGTAAACTTTTTTCCTATCGTTCCTAGATGATTTTAAACGTTATATTCGTGGTAAACTGTGCATACGAAACCGTGTGTCGTGACGCCAGTTCTCTCGGACGCGTATTTACCGAGTTAACTTCCGGCGAGTCGCTTAGGTATCGCTGGAACGATAAAATTGCTAAGTACCGCGCCGTGTCGGTTAGACGGTTCGCGGTAAGAGTAAACTTTTTTCCTATCGTTCCTAGATGATTTTAAACGTTATATTCGTGGTAAACTGTGCATACGAAACCGTGTGTCGTGACGCCAGTTCTCTCGGACGCGTATTTACCGAGTTATAAGCGAGTTAACTTCCGGCGAGTCGCTTAGGTATCGCTGGAACGATAAAATTGCTAAGTACCGCGCCGTGTCGGTTAGACGGTTCGCGGTAAGAGTAAACTTTTTTCCTATCGTTCCTAGATGATTTTAAACGTTATATTCGTGGTAAACTGTGCATACGAAACCGTGTGTCGTGACGCCAGTTCTCTCGGACGCGTATTTACCGAGTTAACTTCCGGCGAGTCGCTTAGGTATCGCTGGAACGATAAAATTGCTAAGTACCGCGCCGTGTCGGTTAGACGGTTCGCGGTAAGAGTAAACTTTTTTCCTATCGTTCCTAGATGATTTTAAACGTTATATTCGTGGTAAACTGTGCATACGAAACCGTGTGTCGTGACGCCAGTTCTCTCGGACGCGTATTTACCGAGTTAACTTCCGGCGAGTCGCTTAGGTATCGCTGGAACGATAAAATTGCTAAGTACCGCGCCGTGTCGGTTAGACGGTTCGCGGTAAGAGTAAACTTTTTTCCTATCGTTCCTAGATGATTTTAAACGTTATATTCGTGGTAAACTGTGCATACGAAACCGTGTGTCGTGACGCCAGTTCTCTCGGACGCGTATTTACCGAGTTATAAGCGAGTTAACTTCCGGCGAGTCGCTTAGGTATCGCTGGAACGATAAAATTGCTAAGTACCGCGCCGTGTCGGTTAGACGGTTCGCGGTAAGAGTAAACTTTTTTCCTATCGTTCCTAGATGATTTTAAACGTTATATTCGTGGTAAACTGTGCATACGAAACCGTGTGTCGTGACGCCAGTTCTCTCGGACGCGTATTTACCGAGTTAACTTCCGGCGAGTCGCTTAGGTATCGCTGGAACGATAAAATTGCTAAGTACCGCGCCGTGTCGGTTAGACGGTTCGCGGTAAGAGTAAACTTTTTTCCTATCGTTCCTAGATGATTTTAAACGTTATATTCGTGGTAAACTGTGCATACGAAACCGTGTGTCGTGACGCCAGTTCTCTCGGACGCGTATTTACCGAGTTATAAGCGAGTTAACTTCCGGCGAGTCGCTTAGGTATCGCTGGAACGATAAAATTGCTAAGTACCGCGCCGTGTCGGTTAGACGGTTCGCGGTAAGAGTAAACTTTTTTCCTATCGTTCCTAGATGATTTTAAACGTTATATTCGTGGTAAACTGTGCATACGAAACCGTGTGTCGTGACGCCAGTTCTCTCGGACGCGTATTTACCGAGTTAACTTCCGGCGAGTCGCTTAGGTATCGCTGGAACGATAAAATTGCTAAGTACCGCGCCGTGTCGGTTAGACGGTTCGCGGTAAGAGTAAACTTTTTTCCTATCGTTCCTAGATGATTTTAAACGTTATATTCGTGGTAAACTGTGCATACGAAACCGTGTGTCGTGACGCCAGTTCTCTCGGACGCGTATTTACCGAGTTAACTTCCGGCGAGTCGCTTAGGTATCGCTGGAACGATAAAATTGCTAAGTACCGCGCCGTGTCGGTTAGACGGTTCGCGGTAAGAGTAAACTTTTTTCCTATCGTTCCTAGATGATTTTAAACGTTATATTCGTGGTAAACTGTGCATACGAAACCGTGTGTCGTGACGCCAGTTCTCTCGGACGCGTATTTACCGAGTTATAAGCGAGTTAACTTCCGGCGAGTCGCTTAGGTATCGCTGGAACGATAAAATTGCTAAGTACCGCGCCGTGTCGGTTAGACGGTTCGCGGTAAGAGTAAACTTTTTTCCTATCGTTCCTAGATGATTTTAAACGTTATATTCGTGGTAAACTGTGCATACGAAACCGTGTGTCGTGACGCCAGTTCTCTCGGACGCGTATTTACCGAGTTAACTTCCGGCGAGTCGCTTAGGTATCGCTGGAACGATAAAATTGCTAAGTACCGCGCCGTGTCGGTTAGACGGTTCGCGGTAAGAGTAAACTTTTTTCCTATCGTTCCTAGATGATTTTAAACGTTATATTCGTGGTAAACTGTGCATACGAAACCGTGTGTCGTGACGCCAGTTCTCTCGGACGCGTATTTACCGAGTTAACTTCCGGCGAGTCGCTTAGGTATCGCTGGAACGATAAAATTGCTAAGTACCGCGCCGTGTCGGTTAGACGGTTCGCGGTAAGAGTAAACTTTTTTCCTATCGTTCCTAGATGATTTTAAACGTTATATTCGTGGTAAACTGTGCATACGAAACCGTGTGTCGTGACGCCAGTTCTCTCGGACGCGTATTTACCGAGTTAACTTCCGGCGAGTCGCTTAGGTATCGCTGGAACGATAAAATTGCTAAGTACCGCGCCGTGTCGGTTAGACGGTTCGCGGTAAGAGTAAACTTTTTTCCTATCGTTCCTAGATGATTTTAAACGTTATATTCGTGGTAAACTGTGCATACGAAACCGTGTGTCGTGACGCCAGTTCTCTCGGACGCGTATTTACCGAGTTAACTTCCGGCGAGTCGCTTAGGTATCGCTGGAACGATAAAATTGCTAAGTACCGCGCCGTGTCGGTTAGACGGTTCGCGGTAAGAGTAAACTTTTTTCCTATCGTTCCTAGATGATTTTAAACGTTATATTCGTGGTAAACTGTGCATACGAAACCGTGTGTCGTGACGCCAGTTCTCTCGGACGCGTATTTACCGAGTTATAAGCGAGTTAACTTCCGGCGAGTCGCTTAGGTATCGCTGGAACGATAAAATTGCTAAGTACCGCGCCGTGTCGGTTAGACGGTTCGCGGTAAGAGTAAACTTTTTTCCTATCGTTCCTAGATGATTTTAAACGTTATATTCGTGGTAAACTGTGCATACGAAACCGTGTGTCGTGACGCCAG
>CAKAJI010000021.1:152500-157500 GCA_916610255.1 Lasioglossum lativentre
TCCAAAACTAAAGGCCACCAGACGTTGTCAAAGGCACCGGAGATATCGAAGAGAAGTCCGATCACGTATCGGCGCTCGGAAGCGTCGATTACGCGTCGCATCTCGACGATAGCATCAGCGGTCGACCGTCCGGGGGTGAACCCGAACTGCCGAGCGGAGATTTTTTCCGGGGCCATTGCCGTGTCGTAGAGGCGCGTTTTGAGTAGTTTCTCGAAAAGTTTCCCTATCACGGAGAGGAGGCAAATCGGTCGATAGGACTTCGGATCCTTCTCGTCTTTGTCCGCACCTTTCAGGAAGACTCGTAGCGAGCCCACCTTCCAGGTGGCGGGAAAGACGCCCCACTGAAGACATCCGTTGAAGAGTCGAACCAGCTGACCGGGAATAGTTTTAAAGGTCGTCTTTAGCGCGGAAACCTCGACGAGGTCCGGCCCAGGCGCCTTTCTACTGCTCATCGATCGGAGGGCGTATTCGATTTCTATGGCTCCGAATTCGGCGGCATTCGGAGTTTCGGGCGCGACGCGTGAATTTACTCGAATGGTTCTCTGTTCCGCGGTGTCCTCCGTTTCCCGGTCTTCGGGTACGTGCGTATCCAGGAGTTTCTGCGCTGTTTCGCGGACGCTGCATGTGTGCTCATTACTACTATTATTACGCCGGAGGGTGCTGATCACCCTCTCGACTTGGAGTTTCTTCGTTTGGAGCTTGTAAACGAGTCCAAACGGCTCCGAGTTCCCGTTCGACGTTACAAATTCTCTCCACGCGGTGGATTTAGCCTGTTTCACTTTCCTGCTGTAATCCCGCAACGCGGTGCGGTATTGCAGTCTTAGTTGAAAGCGAAGGGCCTCATCCTTTTCCTCCTGGAATAAGCGACGCATCTGGTAAACGGCTTTTTTGAGTTTCGTTAACTCTTTCGTCCACCACGGGTTGGACTTTCTAAATCTGCGCTTCCGAGGCATTGACGCGGTGCAGGCGTCAATTATGACGGCTGTGAGCGTCTCTGCCATCGTTTCTACATTACCTATAGATTCTAGCTCTAATTGTTCTAGCCGCGATCGCGATAGGTCTCTAAGGCTGTCGGCGAACAGCTCCCAATCGGCACGGCTAACGTCGAACCGATCGGCAGCGGTGCCCCGATTTGCCGTTTCGACCCTCGGAATTCCTAATCGAATGTCCACCGCGTTGTGGTCACTGCTGGTCCAGTCTTCCCTTACCTTCCAGTTCCGTATGAATGGGAGCATGGATGGCGATGCTAGGGTTACGTCGATGTACGACGATCCCACCGCCGCCTGGAAGGTGGGAGGCTGGTTCGCGTTATTAACGATCTCTAAACCGAACGTGAGAATAAGTTCTTCGAACTTCTCACCTCTCTCGTCGGGCTCTTGCGGGCCCCAGAGAGGTGATCTCGCGTTTGCATCTACCGAGATTAATAGTCTCTTCCCTCTCAGCGAACGTAATACCTTCTCGAGGTGGCTGAGATGCTTCTCAATGTCGTCACTGTACTGAAAATAGCACGAGACGG
This sequence comes from Lasioglossum lativentre, assembly GCA_916610255.1. Lineage (NCBI taxonomy): Eukaryota > Metazoa > Arthropoda > Insecta > Hymenoptera > Halictidae > Lasioglossum > Lasioglossum lativentre. The sequence continues at coordinate 154,017 of CAKAJI010000021.1, forward strand.
CGTAGAGCGAGAAGCCGGGCGCTAGCACTTCTGCGCAGACACAGTGAGTGTTGCTAAGCTGCGAGACATTTAATACCTGGAGTCGAGGGTTACAAATGGCGACTGCAGCCCAGGGGAATTCCGAGCGTGCAGCCACCACCCTCGTCCCCAGTCCTAGTCCTAAAACGGTTTCCCGGCCCATACCCGGCTTCCTGGCGTATGGCTCTTGCAAGAGCAATACGTCAAGTCGCTTTTCGGATATGAGCTGAGAAACCTCGTTAGCTACTAATCTCGAGTGCTGCATATTAAGATGCAGCACTCTGAGACCCGTGGACGCGGACGCGTGCTCTGAGAGCGTTTCTCGGTGCGGCGCGGGTTGTGGGGTGGGCGGAGGGGACGCGATCGCGGTCGTTTCGCTCGCCGTTCGCGGATTCGCGGAGCTATTCGCGGATCTATACGCATCGACGTCGCACCTCTCGAGGCGGACGTACGCGGATGCGTGTTCGGGGGGTATTTTTCGTCGCGGCGCGGTTTGTTGGGTGGGTGGGGGGCGCGTAATCGCGGACCGGTCGCGTGCGATTCGCGGATTCGCAGGGAAAGTCGTGGGACTGGAAGCGACGTCGTCGCACCTTTCGAGGAGGACGCGCGCGTCGCGATGAATAATTTTCGCGTTAGGGCGTTTATTCATAATCGGTACGAATAAACGCTTGGTTTACTGCCGCGATGTAGGAGGGGCACGTGTTGCTAATAACACTGTGTTTGCTATCTTTTCGGAATTTCTGGCAGTTCGAACAGGTCGCGGGTTTGGTTTTATGTGGGCACTCCTTGAAAGAGTGGCCCTGTTCCGCGCAGTGGCCGCAGGTTTCTTTTTCCGCTCGGCAGTGTTTGGAAACGTGGCCGTACGAGTGGCACTTGTAACATCGCGTTGCCGCGACGTGGTCCTGGATCCGGCAGGATTTCCACCCGATAAAAATGCGGTCTTTGTTAATGAGAATATTCCGCGCGGATTTCGATAATTCTAGGACAAGGTTGCAGGTATCCTTGTCCTTTGGTCCCGACTTGAATACGATTTTCGATTCGCGGCGGAGTATCGTTTTCTCGTGGCCCGATGCGTTTTGAGCGATTATGGCTTCTATTGTTGCTTGGTCGTTATCAGATCGCGGCGCGTCAAATATTATTACACGAGGGGACTTTTTTGGCGGTTCGCATGCTGTAAGACCGGCGGCTCTAAGTTTTTCATTGCTCAATATGGCAGCGAGATTGCTATTTCGCGACGTTACAATCCTCAGTCCGTTGCCTGGGATCGTTTGTACGTTTTTGATCTGCAATTTGTTTTCCGCGGGGGAGACTGTCTGAAACAATGTCTTCTTCGTGTCTTCGCTGGAGGAGAAGGATTTCGAGTCTGTCGGAATTATTGTTATAATTTTCGGGGGGTCGCGCTTCGAGGTGAGGATCGCGGATGCTTTTGATTTAACGCCGAGTCGTTCGGCGTATGTGACTGGGGCTAGCACCGGCGCTGGGTTTGACGTGCTCGAATTGTTGTTCGGTCTCGCGGGTGTGGTAGTTACGCGATGTTCCGCGGATCTCGGGGATGGTACGGGTTTCATATTTCTCCACGCAGTAATTTGTCCGTCGCGGTTGCTGCATTCGAGCAGCGACCGGTCTAGCAAACCGCTGAGCTTTAGAAACGCGGATTGTAGGTATTTTCGGACTCGTGGACTCACGTCATTGTTGCTGTCGTTGACGAAGTCGAAGAAGTCCTCCTGGATCCGTTCGGCTTCTTCCTTCATGGAAGCAGCGGTCCGCTGCTTCGGTTTTTCTCTCCTGGGAGCGACTGCAGGTTGTCCGTCCTGCTCTTTTTCCTTGTCTGTCGTCGTCACCACCCTCGGTTGCTTCGTGGCCGGATCGTTTTCGGATTCGGAGTGCTGCCTCTTTCTGTCCTCTTTCGGTTTTTCATGCTCTCCAGTGTCCATGGTCGTTGTCTCGTTCATTTCGGTGTTTGAAATTTCGCGGGCTTCCAATATGGCGTCCGGCGTGGCGTCCAATATGGCGTCCAATATGGCGTCCAATATGGCGTCCGAGATAGCGTCTGTTTTCTAATGTTCTATTTCCTCAGGTTCTGCGTGTCAGAAAGACACGAGACTAGCGTAGATCTGTAGTTCGTCACGAATAACACCGCTACAAATGAATGTAGCAGTTTTCGTACACTGGTGCGCGAGATACGAGCGATCGAAAAATCGCGTGTGTTGACAGGTGACGCCGTCGACCCACGCCAACACTTTTTCGACGATAATTCGCGAACTATATGTCCAATTTTCGCGATTTTTTCACACACGTGCGCGGAATCACTAATTGAATGCTCTAGAACACTCGGAATAATTATTCTCTCGAATAAAACCTCTAGAAATTGACTCTGAATACGGAGCGACGTGGAGACGCGTCTCTATTCTGCGCCACCTAGCGGTCAAGTCAGTAGATAGGGACAGAGGGAATCTCGTTAATCCATTCATGCGCGTCACTAATTAGATGACGAGGCATTTGGCTACCTTAAGAGAGTCATAGTTACTCCCGCCGTTTACCCGCGCTTTTTTGAATTTCTTCACGTTGACATTCAGAGCACTGGGCAGAAATCACATTGCGTCAACACCCGTGGGGGCCATCGCAATGCTTTGTTTTAATTAGACAGTCGGATTCCCCTAGTCCGTGCCAGTTCTGAGCTGAGCGTTGAATGGCGGCCGAAGAGGACGACCGTTCTAGACGGAAGCCTCGCAGCAAGGAAGATCCGCGGGAGGCCAAGGCACGGGACCGAGCTCGGATTCCCATCAATAATGTGTTCACCTCGCCCAGGCCCGGCACGTCAGCCAGACCCGCTTCCCGACCAAGCCCGACACGCCCCGCTCCTCAGAGCCAATCCTTATTCCGAAGTTACGGATCCAATTTGCCGACTTCCCTTACCTACATTAATCTATCGACTAGAGGCTCTTTACCTTGGAGACCTGCTGCGGATATGGGTACGAACCGGCGCGACACCTCCACGTGGCCCTCTCCTGGATTTTCAAGGTCCGAGGGGAAGATCCGGACACCGCCGCAACTGCGGTGCTCTTCGCGTTCCAAACCCTATCTCCCTGCTAGAGGTTTCCAGGGAACTCGAACGCTTATACAGAAAAGAAAACTCTCCCCGGATCTCCCGACGGCGTCTCCAGGTCATTTTGGGTTACCCCGACGAACACTCTTACGAGGGCCCGAATGGTATGCGGTTCCGCTGCCGGGTTCCGGAATAGAAACCGGATTCCCTTTCGCCCGATGGGTGTGTGTTTGTTATGTATAGAATACATTTTCTCTCTCTCTTAGGACACCTCATCTACATAGGATTTCTCTTAGGGCTTAGGATCGACTGACTCGTGTGCAACGGCTGTTCACACGAAACCCTTCTCCACGTCAGTCCTCCAGGGCCTCGCTGGAGTATTTGCTACTACCACCAAGATCTGCACCGACGGCGGCTCCA
>CAKAJI010000021.1:165000-177992 GCA_916610255.1 Lasioglossum lativentre
GTATACACAAAAGTGAATACAAGTCGCCAACATCCGAAGGATGCTCGCCACATAAGGGCCATTCGGTCTAGGACACCGACCCGTGGCTATGCTGTGTAGAGAAAATATTCGATACGAAACAGTCAAGACCGAAGTCTCGAGGCGCCGTGAGAGCTGCTTCTCGACCGAGATCGTAGAATAGCCCCAAGCGCACGCTGAACCGATCGAAGCGACCGAACGGTCGACTCTCTTATAGATACCGAACGGCCGGCCGGGACGCCGGCGCCGCGCGGTCAATAGCACGCGCGCTTATGGCGGTAAACCGTCGCGGCAACAGCCCAACCGGCGGGGCTGTTGGGACTTAGAGCGAAAAAACTGTGAAAATTTATTTCGTAAAATACAATAAATTTTTGTATTTCTAGGATATTTAACACAAAACATTCAACTTTTCATATACTTTCTCGGACTCAAAAATTTTTTTAAGTTCCAACGGCAAGAGTAAACTTTTTCTGTATCGATTCCAGGCGATTTTAAATGTTAGATCATTGTAATATAAAACATATTAACAATGAATATAAAGTTACAAAGCGCTACAATGCGTATTTACCGAAATAATTGAAAATAATGGTCGATAGCGTACTACTTCGTTGCTCGAAGTCCCACCGGTAAGAGTAAACTTTTTTCCTATCGTTCCTAGATGATTTTAAACGTTATATTCGTGGTAAACTGTGCATACGAAACCGTGTGTCGTGACGCCAGTTCTCTCGGACGCGTATTTACCGAGTTATAAGCGAGTTAACTTCCGGCGAGTCGCTTAGGTATCGCTGGAACGATAAAATTGCTAAGTACCGCGCCGTGTCGGTTAGACGGTTCGCGGTAAGAGTAAACTTTTTTCCTATCGTTCCTAGATGATTTTAAACGTTATATTCGTGGTAAACTGTGCATACGAAACCGTGTGTCGTGACGCCAGTTCTCTCGGACGCGTATTTACCGAGTTAACTTCCGGCGAGTCGCTTAGGTATCGCTGGAACGATAAAATTGCTAAGTACCGCGCCGTGTCGGTTAGACGGTTCGCGGTAAGAGTAAACTTTTTTCCTATCGTTCCTAGATGATTTTAAACGTTATATTCGTGGTAAACTGTGCATACGAAACCGTGTGTCGTGACGCCAGTTCTCTCGGACGCGTATTTACCGAGTTAACTTCCGGCGAGTCGCTTAGGTATCGCTGGAACGATAAAATTGCTAAGTACCGCGCCGTGTCGGTTAGACGGTTCGCGGTAAGAGTAAACTTTTTTCCTATCGTTCCTAGATGATTTTAAACGTTATATTCGTGGTAAACTGTGCATACGAAACCGTGTGTCGTGACGCCAGTTCTCTCGGACGCGTATTTACCGAGTTAACTTCCGGCGAGTCGCTTAGGTATCGCTGGAACGATAAAATTGCTAAGTACCGCGCCGTGTCGGTTAGACGGTTCGCGGTAAGAGTAAACTTTTTTCCTATCGTTCCTAGATGATTTTAAACGTTATATTCGTGGTAAACTGTGCATACGAAACCGTGTGTCGTGACGCCAGTTCTCTCGGACGCGTATTTACCGAGTTATAAGCGAGTTAACTTCCGGCGAGTCGCTTAGGTATCGCTGGAACGATAAAATTGCTAAGTACCGCGCCGTGTCGGTTAGACGGTTCGCGGTAAGAGTAAACTTTTTTCCTATCGTTCCTAGATGATTTTAAACGTTATATTCGTGGTAAACTGTGCATACGAAACCGTGTGTCGTGACGCCAGTTCTCTCGGACGCGTATTTACCGAGTTAACTTCCGGCGAGTCGCTTAGGTATCGCTGGAACGATAAAATTGCTAAGTACCGCGCCGTGTCGGTTAGACGGTTCGCGGTAAGAGTAAACTTTTTTCCTATCGTTCCTAGATGATTTTAAACGTTATATTCGTGGTAAACTGTGCATACGAAACCGTGTGTCGTGACGCCAGTTCTCTCGGACGCGTATTTACCGAGTTAACTTCCGGCGAGTCGCGTAGGTATCGCTGGAACGATAAAATTGCTAAGTACCGCGCCGTGTCGGTTAGACGGTTCGCGGTAAGAGTAAACTTTTTTCCTATCGTTCCTAGATGATTTTAAACGTTATATTCGTGGTAAACTGTGCATACGAAACCGTGTGTCGTGACGCCAGTTCTCTCGGACGCGTATTTACCGAGTTATAAGCGAGTTAACTTCCGGCGAGTCGCTTAGGTATCGCTGGAACGATAAAATTGCTAAGTACCGCGCCGTGTCGGTTAGACGGTTCGCGGTAAGAGTAAACTTTTTTCCTATCGTTCCTAGATGATTTTAAACGTTATATTCGTGGTAAACTGTGCATACGAAACCGTGTGTCGTGACGCCAGTTCTCTCGGACGCGTATTTACCGAGTTAACTTCCGGCGAGTCGCTTAGGTATCGCTGGAACGATAAAATTGCTAAGTACCGCGCCGTGTCGGTTAGACGGTTCGCGGTAAGAGTAAACTTTTTTCCTATCGTTCCTAGATGATTTTAAACGTTATATTCGTGGTAAACTGTGCATACGAAACCGTGTGTCGTGACGCCAGTTCTCTCGGACGCGTATTTACCGAGTTAACTTCCGGCGAGTCGCTTAGGTATCGCTGGAACGATAAAATTGCTAAGTACCGCGCCGTGTCGGTTAGACGGTTCGCGGTAAGAGTAAACTTTTTTCCTATCGTTCCTAGATGATTTTAAACGTTATATTCGTGGTAAACTGTGCATACGAAACCGTGTGTCGTGACGCCAGTTCTCTCGGACGCGTATTTACCGAGTTAACTTCCGGCGAGTCGCTTAGGTATCGCTGGAACGATAAAATTGCTAAGTACCGCGCCGTGTCGGTTAGACGGTTCGCGGTAAGAGTAAACTTTTTTCCTATCGTTCCTAGATGATTTTAAACGTTATATTCGTGGTAAACTGTGCATACGAAACCGTGTGTCGTGACGCCAGTTCTCTCGGACGCGTATTTACCGAGTTATAAGCGAGTTAACTTCCGGCGAGTCGCTTAGGTATCGCTGGAACGATAAAATTGCTAAGTACCGCGCCGTGTCGGTTAGACGGTTCGCGGTAAGAGTAAACTTTTTTCCTATCGTTCCTAGATGATTTTAAACGTTATATTCGTGGTAAACTGTGCATACGAAACCGTGTGTCGTGACGCCAGTTCTCTCGGACGCGTATTTACCGAGTTAACTTCCGGCGAGTCGCTTAGGTATCGCTGGAACGATAAAATTGCTAAGTACCGCGCCGTGTCGGTTAGACGGTTCGCGGTAAGAGTAAACTTTTTTCCTATCGTTCCTAGATGATTTTAAACGTTATATTCGTGGTAAACTGTGCATACGAAACCGTGTGTCGTGACGCCAGTTCTCTCGGACGCGTATTTACCGAGTTAACTTCCGGCGAGTCGCTTAGGTATCGCTGGAACGATAAAATTGCTAAGTACCGCGCCGTGTCGGTTAGACGGTTCGCGGTAAGAGTAAACTTTTTTCCTATCGTTCCTAGATGATTTTAAACGTTATATTCGTGGTAAACTGTGCATACGAAACCGTGTGTCGTGACGCCAGTTCTCTCGGACGCGTATTTACCGAGTTATAAGCGAGTTAACTTCCGGCGAGTCGCTTAGGTATCGCTGGAACGATAAAATTGCTAAGTACCGCGCCGTGTCGGTTAGACGGTTCGCGGTAAGAGTAAACTTTTTTCCTATCGTTCCTAGATGATTTTAAACGTTATATTCGTGGTAAACTGTGCATACGAAACCGTGTGTCGTGACGCCAGTTCTCTCGGACGCGTATTTACCGAGTTAACTTCCGGCGAGTCGCTTAGGTATCGCTGGAACGATAAAATTGCTAAGTACCGCGCCGTGTCGGTTAGACGGTTCGCGGTAAGAGTAAACTTTTTTCCTATCGTTCCTAGATGATTTTAAACGTTATATTCGTGGTAAACTGTGCATACGAAACCGTGTGTCGTGACGCCAGTTCTCTCGGACGCGTATTTACCGAGTTAACTTCCGGCGAGTCGCTTAGGTATCGCTGGAACGATAAAATTGCTAAGTACCGCGCCGTGTCGGTTAGACGGTTCGCGGTAAGAGTAAACTTTTTTCCTATCGTTCCTAGATGATTTTAAACGTTATATTCGTGGTAAACTGTGCATACGAAACCGTGTGTCGTGACGCCAGTTCTCTCGGACGCGTATTTACCGAGTTAACTTCCGGCGAGTCGCTTAGGTATCGCTGGAACGATAAAATTGCTAAGTACCGCGCCGTGTCGGTTAGACGGTTCGCGGTAAGAGTAAACTTTTTTCCTATCGTTCCTAGATGATTTTAAACGTTATATTCGTGGTAAACTGTGCATACGAAACCGTGTGTCGTGACGCCAGTTCTCTCGGACGCGTATTTACCGAGTTAACTTCCGGCGAGTCGCTTAGGTATCGCTGGAACGATAAAATTGCTAAGTACCGCGCCGTGTCGGTTAGACGGTTCGCGGTAAGAGTAAACTTTTTTCCTATCGTTCCTAGATGATTTTAAACGTTATATTCGTGGTAAACTGTGCATACGAAACCGTGTGTCGTGACGCCAGTTCTCTCGGACGCGTATTTACCGAGTTAACTTCCGGCGAGTCGCTTAGGTATCGCTGGAACGATAAAATTGCTAAGTACCGCGCCGTGTCGGTTAGACGGTTCGCGGTAAGAGTAAACTTTTTTCCTATCGTTCCTAGATGATTTTAAACGTTATATTCGTGGTAAACTGTGCATACGAAACCGTGTGTCGTGACGCCAGTTCTCTCGGACGCGTATTTACCGAGTTATAAGCGAGTTAACTTCCGGCGAGTCGCTTAGGTATCGCTGGAACGATAAAATTGCTAAGTACCGCGCCGTGTCGGTTAGACGGTTCGCGGTAAGAGTAAACTTTTTTCCTATCGTTCCTAGATGATTTTAAACGTTATATTCGTGGTAAACTGTGCATACGAAACCGTGTGTCGTGACGCCAGTTCTCTCGGACGCGTATTTACCGAGTTAACTTCCGGCGAGTCGCTTAGGTATCGCTGGAACGATAAAATTGCTAAGTACCGCGCCGTGTCGGTTAGACGGTTCGCGGTAAGAGTAAACTTTTTTCCTATCGTTCCTAGATGATTTTAAACGTTATATTCGTGGTAAACTGTGCATACGAAACCGTGTGTCGTGACGCCAGTTCTCTCGGACGCGTATTTACCGAGTTAACTTCCGGCGAGTCGCTTAGGTATCGCTGGAACGATAAAATTGCTAAGTACCGCGCCGTGTCGGTTAGACGGTTCGCGGTAAGAGTAAACTTTTTTCCTATCGTTCCTAGATGATTTTAAACGTTATATTCGTGGTAAACTGTGCATACGAAACCGTGTGTCGTGACGCCAGTTCTCTCGGACGCGTATTTACCGAGTTAACTTCCGGCGAGTCGCTTAGGTATCGCTGGAACGATAAAATTGCTAAGTACCGCGCCGTGTCGGTTAGACGGTTCGCGGTAAGAGTAAACTTTTTTCCTATCGTTCCTAGATGATTTTAAACGTTATATTCGTGGTAAACTGTGCATACGAAACCGTGTGTCGTGACGCCAGTTCTCTCGGACGCGTATTTACCGAGTTAACTTCCGGCGAGTCGCTTAGGTATCGCTGGAACGATAAAATTGCTAAGTACCGCGCCGTGTCGGTTAGACGGTTCGCGGTAAGAGTAAACTTTTTTCCTATCGTTCCTAGATGATTTTAAACGTTATATTCGTGGTAAACTGTGCATACGAAACCGTGTGTCGTGACACCAGTTCTCTCGGACGCGTATTTACCGAGTTAACTTCCGGCGAGTCGCTTAGGTATCGCTGGAACGATAAAATTGCTAAGTACCGCGCCGTGTCGGTTAGACGGTTCGCGGTAAGAGTAAACTTTTTTCCTATCGTTCCTAGATGATTTTAAACGTTATATTCGTGGTAAACTGTGCATACGAAACCGTGTGTCGTGACGCCAGTTCTCTCGGACGCGTATTTACCGAGTTAACTTCCGGCGAGTCGCTTAGGTATCGCTGGAACGATAAAATTGCTAAGTACCGCGCCGTGTCGGTTAGACGGTTCGCGGTAAGAGTAAACTTTTTTCCTATCGTTCCTAGATGATTTTAAACGTTATATTCGTGGTAAACTGTGCATACGAAACCGTGTGTCGTGACGCCAGTTCTCTCGGACGCGTATTTACCGAGTTAACTTCCGGCGAGTCGCTTAGGTATCGCTGGAACGATAAAATTGCTAAGTACCGCGCCGTGTCGGTTAGACGGTTCGCGGTAAGAGTAAACTTTTTTCCTATCGTTCCTAGATGATTTTAAACGTTATATTCGTGGTAAACTGTGCATACGAAACCGTGTGTCGTGACGCCAGTTCTCTCGGACGCGTATTTACCGAGTTATAAGCGAGTTAACTTCCGGCGAGTCGCTTAGGTATCGCTGGAACGATAAAATTGCTAAGTACCGCGCCGTGTCGGTTAGACGGTTCGCGGTAAGAGTAAACTTTTTTCCTATCGTTCCTAGATGATTTTAAACGTTATATTCGTGGTAAACTGTGCATACGAAACCGTGTGTCGTGACGCCAGTTCTCTCGGACGCGTATTTACCGAGTTAACTTCCGGCGAGTCGCTTAGGTATCGCTGGAACGATAAAATTGCTAAGTACCGCGCCGTGTCGGTTAGACGGTTCGCGGTAAGAGTAAACTTTTTTCCTATCGTTCCTAGATGATTTTAAACGTTATATTCGTGGTAAACTGTGCATACGAAACCGTGTGTCGTGACGCCAGTTCTCTCGGACGCGTATTTACCGAGTTAACTTCCGGCGAGTCGCTTAGGTATCGCTGGAACGATAAAATTGCTAAGTACCGCGCCGTGTCGGTTAGACGGTTCGCGGTAAGAGTAAACTTTTTTCCTATCGTTCCTAGATGATTTTAAACGTTATATTCGTGGTAAACTGTGCATACGAAACCGTGTGTCGTGACGCCAGTTCTCTCGGACGCGTATTTACCGAGTTATAAGCGAGTTAACTTCCGGCGAGTCGCTTAGGTATCGCTGGAACGATAAAATTGCTAAGTACCGCGCCGTGTCGGTTAGACGGTTCGCGGTAAGAGTAAACTTTTTTCCTATCGTTCCTAGATGATTTTAAACGTTATATTCGTGGTAAACTGTGCATACGAAACCGTGTGTCGTGACGCCAGTTCTCTCGGACGCGTATTTACCGAGTTATAAGCGAGTTAACTTCCGGCGAGTCGCTTAGGTATCGCTGGAACGATAAAATTGCTAAGTACCGCGCCGTGTCGGTTAGACGGTTCGCGGTAAGAGTAAACTTTTTTCCTATCGTTCCTAGATGATTTTAAACGTTATATTCGTGGTAAACTGTGCATACGAAACCGTGTGTCGTGACGCCAGTTCTCTCGGACGCGTATTTACCGAGTTAACTTCCGGCGAGTCGCTTAGGTATCGCTGGAACGATAAAATTGCTAAGTACCGCGCCGTGTCGGTTAGACGGTTCGCGGTAAGAGTAAACTTTTTTCCTATCGTTCCTAGATGATTTTAAACGTTATATTCGTGGTAAACTGTGCATACGAAACCGTGTGTCGTGACGCCAGTTCTCTCGGACGCGTATTTACCGAGTTAACTTCCGGCGAGTCGCTTAGGTATCGCTGGAACGATAAAATTGCTAAGTACCGCGCCGTGTCGGTTAGACGGTTCGCGGTAAGAGTAAACTTTTTTCCTATCTTTCCTAGATGATTTTAAACGTTATATTCGTGGTAAACTGTGCATACGAAACCGTGTGTCGTGACGCCAGTTCTCTCGGACGCGTATTTACCGAGTTAACTTCCGGCGAGTCGCTTAGGTATCGCTGGAACGATAAAATTGCTAAGTACCGCGCCGTGTCGGTTAGACGGTTCGCGGTAAGAGTAAACTTTTTTCCTATCGTTCCTAGATGATTTTAAACGTTATATTCGTGGTAAACTGTGCATACGAAACCGTGTGTCGTGACGCCAGTTCTCTCGGACGCGTATTTACCGAGTTAACTTCCGGCGAGTCGCTTAGGTATCGCTGGAACGATAAAATTGCTAAGTACCGCGCCGTGTCGGTTAGACGGTTCGCGGTAAGAGTAAACTTTTTTCCTATCGTTCCTAGATGATTTTAAACGTTATATTCGTGGTAAACTGTGCATACGAAACCGTGTGTCGTGACGCCAGTTCTCTCGGACGCGTATTTACCGAGTTATAAGCGAGTTAACTTCCGGCGAGTCGCTTAGGTATCGCTGGAACGATAAAATTGCTAAGTACCGCGCCGTGTCGGTTAGACGGTTCGCGGTAAGAGTAAACTTTTTTCCTATCGTTCCTAGATGATTTTAAACGTTATATTCGTGGTAAACTGTGCATACGAAACCGTGTGTCGTGACGCCAGTTCTCTCGGACGCGTATTTACCGAGTTAACTTCCGGCGAGTCGCTTAGGTATCGCTGGAACGATAAAATTGCTAAGTACCGCGCCGTGTCGGTTAGACGGTTCGCGGTAAGAGTAAACTTTTTTCCTATCGTTCCTAGATGATTTTAAACGTTATATTCGTGGTAAACTGTGCATACGAAACCGTGTGTCGTGACGCCAGTTCTCTCGGACGCGTATTTACCGAGTTATAAGCGAGTTAACTTCCGGCGAGTCGCTTAGGTATCGCTGGAACGATAAAATTGCTAAGTACCGCGCCGTGTCGGTTAGACGGTTCGCGGTAAGAGTAAACTTTTTTCCTATCGTTCCTAGATGATTTTAAACGTTATATTCGTGGTAAACTGTGCATACGAAACCGTGTGTCGTGACGCCAGTTCTCTCGGACGCGTATTTACCGAGTTAACTTCCGGCGAGTCGCTTAGGTATCGCTGGAACGATAAAATTGCTAAGTACCGCGCCGTGTCGGTTAGACGGTTCGCGGTAAGAGTAAACTTTTTTCCTATCGTTCCTAGATGATTTTAAACGTTATATTCGTGGTAAACTGTGCATACGAAACCGTGTGTCGTGACGCCAGTTCTCTCGGACGCGTATTTACCGAGTTAACTTCCGGCGAGTCGCTTAGGTATCGCTGGAACGATAAAATTGCTAAGTACCGCGCCGTGTCGGTTAGACGGTTCGCGGTAAGAGTAAACTTTTTTCCTATCGTTCCTAGATGATTTTAAACGTTATATTCGTGGTAAACTGTGCATACGAAACCGTGTGTCGTGACGCCAGTTCTCTCGGACGCGTATTTACCGAGTTATAAGCGAGTTAACTTCCGGCGAGTCGCTTAGGTATCGCTGGAACGATAAAATTGCTAAGTACCGCGCCGTGTCGGTTAGACGGTTCGCGGTAAGAGTAAACTTTTTTCCTATCGTTCCTAGATGATTTTAAACGTTATATTCGTGGTAAACTGTGCATACTAAACCGTGTGTCGTGACGCCAGTTCTCTCGGACGCGTATTTACCGAGTTAACTTCCGGCGAGTCGCTTAGGTATCGCTGGAACGATAAAATTGCTAAGTACCGCGCCGTGTCGGTTAGACGGTTCGCGGTAAGAGTAAACTTTTTTCCTATCGTTCCTAGATGATTTTAAACGTTATATTCGTGGTAAACTGTGCATACGAAACCGTGTGTCGTGACGCCAGTTCTCTCGGACGCGTATTTACCGAGTTAACTTCCGGCGAGTCGCTTAGGTATCGCTGGAACGATAAAATTGCTAAGTACCGCGCCGTGTCGGTTAGACGGTTCGCGGTAAGAGTAAACTTTTTTCCTATCGTTCCTAGATGATTTTAAACGTTATATTCGTGGTAAACTGTGCATACGAAACCGTGTGTCGTGACGCCAGTTCTCTCGGACGCGTATTTACCGAGTTATAAGCGAGTTAACTTCCGGCGAGTCGCTTAGGTATCGCTGGAACGATAAAATTGCTAAGTACCGCGCCGTGTCGGTTAGACGGTTCGCGGTAAGAGTAAACTTTTTTCCTATCGTTCCTAGATGATTTTAAACGTTATATTCGTGGTAAACTGTGCATACGAAACCGTGTGTCGTGACGCCAGTTCTCTCGGACGCGTATTTACCGAGTTAACTTCCGGCGAGTCGCTTAGGTATCGCTGGAACGATAAAATTGCTAAGTACCGCGCCGTGTCGGTTAGACGGTTCGCGGTAAGAGTAAACTTTTTTCCTATCGTTCCTAGATGATTTTAAACGTTATATTCGTGGTAAACTGTGCATACGAAACCGTGTGTCGTGACGCCAGTTCTCTCGGACGCGTATTTACCGAGTTAACTTCCGGCGAGTCGCTTAGGTATCGCTGGAACGATAAAATTGCTAAGTACCGCGCCGTGTCGGTTAGACGGTTCGCGGTAAGAGTAAACTTTTTTCCTATCGTTCCTAGATGATTTTAAACGTTATATTCGTGGTAAACTGTGCATACGAAACCGTGTGTCGTGACGCCAGTTCTCTCGGACGCGTATTTACCGAGTTAACTTCCGGCGAGTCGCTTAGGTATCGCTGGAACGATAAAATTGCTAAGTACCGCGCCGTGTCGGTTAGACGGTTCGCGGTAAGAGTAAACTTTTTTCCTATCGTTCCTAGATGATTTTAAACGTTATATTCGTGGTAAACTGTGCATACGAAACCGTGTGTCGTGACGCCAGTTCTCTCGGACGCGTATTTACCGAGTTAACTTCCGGCGAGTCGCTTAGGTATCGCTGGAACGATAAAATTGCTAAGTACCGCGCCGTGTCGGTTAGACGGTTCGCGGTAAGAGTAAACTTTTTTCCTATCGTTCCTAGATGATTTTAAACGTTTTATTCGTGGTAAACTGTGCATACGAAACCGTGTGTCGTGACGCCAGTTCTCTCGGACGCGTATTTACCGAGTTAACTTCCGGCGAGTCGCTTAGGTATCGCTGGAACGATAAAATTGCTAAGTACCGCGCCGTGTCGGTTAGACGGTTCGCGGTAAGAGTAAACTTTTTTCCTATCGTTCCTAGATGATTTTAAACGTTATATTCGTGGTAAACTGTGCATACGAAACCGTGTGTCGTGACGCCAGTTCTCTCGGACGCGTATTTACCGAGTTAACTTCCGGCGAGTCGCTTAGGTATCGCTGGAACGATAAAATTGCTAAGTACCGCGCCGTGTCGGTTAGACGGTTCGCGGTAAGAGTAAACTTTTTTCCTATCGTTCCTAGATGATTTTAAACGTTATATTCGTGGTAAACTGTGCATACGAAACCGTGTGTCGTGACGCCAGTTCTCTCGGACGCGTATTTACCGAGTTAACTTCCGGCGAGTCGCTTAGGTATCGCTGGAACGATAAAATTGCTAAGTACCGCGCCGTGTCGGTTAGACGGTTCGCGGTAAGAGTAAACTTTTTTCCTATCGTTCCTAGATGATTTTAAACGTTATATTCGTGGTAAACTGTGCATACGAAACCGTGTGTCGTGACGCCAGTTCTCTCGGACGCGTATTTACCGAGTTAACTTCCGGCGAGTCGCTTAGGTATCGCTGGAACGATAAAATTGCTAAGCACCGCGCCGTGTCGGTTAGACGGTTCGCGGTAAGAGTAAACTTTTTTCCTATCGTTCCTAGATGATTTTAAACGTTATATTCGTGGTAAACTGTGCATACGAAACCGTGTGTCGTGACGCCAGTTCTCTCGGACGCGTATTTACCGAGTTAACTTCCGGCGAGTCGCTTAGGTATCGCTGGAACGATAAAATTGCTAAGTACCGCGCCGTGTCGGTTAGACGGTTCGCGGTAAGAGTAAACTTTTTTCCTATCGTTCCTAGATGATTTTAAACGTTATATTCGTGGTAAACTGTGCATACGAAACCGTGTGTCGTGACGCCAGTTCTCTCGGACGCGTATTTACCGAGTTAACTTCCGGCGAGTCGCTTAGGTATCGCTGGAACGATAAAATTGCTAAGTACCGCGCCGTGTCGGTTAGACGGTTCGCGGTAAGAGTAAACTTTTTTCCTATCGTTCCTAGATGATTTTAAACGTTATATTCGTGGTAAACTGTGCATACGAAACCGTGTGTCGTGACGCCAGTTCTCTCGGACGCGTATTTACCGAGTTATAAGCGAGTTAACTTCCGGCGAGTCGCTTAGGTATCGCTGGAACGATAAAATTGCTAAGTACCGCGCCGTGTCGGTTAGACGGTTCGCGGTAAGAGTAAACTTTTTTCCTATCGTTCCTAGATGATTTTAAACGTTATATTCGTGGTAAACTGTGCATACGAAACCGTGTGTCGTGACGCCAGTTCTCTCGGACGCGTATTTACCGAGTTAACTTCCGGCGAGTCGCTTAGGTATCGCTGGAACGATAAAATTGCTAAGTACCGCGCCGTGTCGGTTAGACGGTTCGCGGTAAGAGTAAACTTTTTTCCTATCGTTCCTAGATGATTTTAAACGTTATATTCGTGGTAAACTGTGCATACGAAACCGTGTGTCGTGACGCCAGTTCTCTCGGACGCGTATTTACCGAGTTAACTTCCGGCGAGTCGCTTAGGTATCGCTGGAACGATAAAATTGCTAAGTACCGCGCCGTGTCGGTTAGACGGTTCGCGGTAAGAGTAAACTTTTTTCCTATCGTTCCTAGATGATTTTAAACGTTATATTCGTGGTAAACTGTGCATACGAAACCGTGTGTCGTGACGCCAGTTCTCTCGGACGCGTATTTACCGAGTTAACTTCCGGCGAGTCGCTTAGGTATCGCTGGAACGATAAAATTGCTAAGTACCGCGCCGTGTCGGTTAGACGGTTCGCGGTAAGAGTAAACTTTTTTCCTATCGTTCCTAGATGATTTTAAACGTTATATTCGTGGTAAACTGTGCATACGAAACCGTGTGTCGTGACGCCAGTTCTCTCGGACGCGTATTTACCGAGTTATAAGCGAGTTAACTTCCGGCGAGTCGCTTAGGTATCGCTGGAACGATAAAATTGCTAAGTACCGCGCCGTGT
>CAKAJI010000022.1:5000-10000 GCA_916610255.1 Lasioglossum lativentre
AACGTTTAAAATCATCTAGGAACGATAGGAAAAAAGTTTACTCTTACCGCGAACCGTCTAACCGACACGGCGCGGTACTTAGCAATTTTATCGTTCCAGCGATACCTAAGCGACTCGCCGGAAGTTAACTCGGTAAATACGCGTCCGAGAGAACTGGCGTCACGACACACGGTTTCGTATGCACAGTTTACCACGAATATAACGTTTAAAATCATCTAGGAACGATAGGAAAAAAGTTTACTCTTACCGCGAACCGTCTAACCGACACGGCGCGGTACTTAGCAATTTTATCGTTCCAGCGATACGAAAGCGACTCGCCGGAAGTTAACTCGGTAAATACGCGTCCGAGAGAACTGGCGTCACGACACACGGTTTCGTATGCACAGTTTACCACGAATATAACGTTTAAAATCATCTAGGAACGATAGGAAAAAAGTTTACTCTTACCGCGAACCGTCTAACCGACACGGCGCGGTACTTAGCAATTTTATCGTTCCAGCGATACCTAAGCGACTCGCCGGAAGTTAACTCGCTTATAACTCGGTAAATACGCGTCCGAGAGAACTGGCGTCACGACACACGGTTTCGTATGCACAGTTTACCACGAATATAACGTTTAAAATCATCTAGGAACGATAGGAAAAAAGTTTACTCTTACCGCGAACCGTCTAACCGACACGGCGCGGTACTTAGCAATTTTATCGTTCCAGCGATACCTAAGCGACTCGCCGGAAGTTAACTCGGTAAATACGCGTCCGAGAGAACTGGCGTCACGACACACGGTTTCGTATGCACAGTTTACCACGAATATAACGTTTAAAATCATCTAGGAACGATAGGAAAAAAGTTTACTCTTACCGCGAACCGTCTAACCGACACGGCGCGGTACTTAGCAATTTTATCGTTCCAGCGATACCTAAGCGACTCGCCGGAAGTTAACTCGCTTATAACTCGGTAAATACGCGTCCGAGAGAACTGGCGTCACGACACACGGTTTCGTATGCACAGTTTACCACGAATATAACGTTTAAAATCATCTAGGAACGATAGGAAAAAAGTTTACTCTTACCGCGAACCGTCTAACCGACACGGCGCGGTACTTAGCAATTTTATCGTTCCAGCGATACCTAAGCGACTCGCCGGAAGTTAACTCGGTAAATACGCGTCCGAGAGAACTGGCGTCACGACACACGGTTTCGTATGCACAGTTTACCACGAATATAACGTTTAAAATCATCTAGGAACGATAGGAAAAAAGTTTACTCTTACCGCGAACCGTCTAACCGACACGGCGCGGTACTTAGCAATTTTATCGTTCCAGCGATACCTAAGCGACTCGCCGGAAGTTAACTCGGTAAATACGCGTCCGAGAGAACTGGCGTCACGACACACGGTTTCGTATGCACAGTTTACCACGAATATAACGTTTAAAATCATCTAGGAACGATAGGAAAAAAGTTTACTCTTACCGCGAACCGTCTAACCGACACGGCGCGGTACTTAGCAATTTTATCGTTCCAGCGATACCTAAGCGACTCGCCGGAAGTTAACTCGGTAAATACGCGTCCGAGAGAACTGGCGTCACGACACACGGTTTCGTATGCACAGTTTACCACGAATATAACGTTTAAAATCATCTAGGAACGATAGGAAAAAAGTTTACTCTTACCGCGAACCGTCTAACCGACACGGCGCGGTACTTAGCAATTTTATCGTTCCAGCGATACCTAAGCGACTCGCCGGAAGTTAACTCGCTTATAACTCGGTAAATACGCGTCCGAGAGAACTGGCGTCACGACACACGGTTTCGTATGCACAGTTTACCACGAATATAACGTTTAAAATCATCTAGGAACGATAGGAAAAAAGTTTACTCTTACCGCGAACCGTCTAACCGACACGGCGCGGTACTTAGCAATTTTATCGTTCCAGCGATACCTAAGCGACTCGCCGGAAGTTAACTCGGTAAATACGCGTCCGAGAGAACTGGCGTCACGACACACGGTTTCGTATGCACAGTTTACCACGAATATAACGTTTAAAATCATCTAGGAACGATAGGAAAAAAGTTTACTCTTACCGCGAACCGTCTAACCGACACGGCGCGGTACTTAGCAATTTTATCGTTCCAGCGATACGAAAGCGACTCGCCGGAAGTTAACTCGGTAAATACGCGTCCGAGAGAACTGGCGTCACGACACACGGTTTCGTATGCACAGTTTACCACGAATATAACGTTTAAAATCATCTAGGAACGATAGGAAAAAAGTTTACTCTTACCGCGAACCGTCTAACCGACACGGCGCGGTACTTAGCAATTTTATCGTTCCAGCGATACCTAAGCGACTCGCCGGAAGTTAACTCGCTTATAACTCGGTAAATACGCGTCCGAGAGAACTGGCGTCACGACACACGGTTTCGTATGCACAGTTTACCACGAATATAACGTTTAAAATCATCTAGGAACGATAGGAAAAAAGTTTACTCTTACCGCGAACCGTCTAACCGACACGGCGCGGTACTTAGCAATTTTATCGTTCCAGCGATACCTAAGCGACTCGCCGGAAGTTAACTCGGTAAATACGCGTCCGAGAGAACTGGCGTCACGACACACGGTTTCGTATGCACAGTTTACCACGAATATAACGTTTAAAATCATCTAGGAACGATAGGAAAAAAGTTTACTCTTACCGCGAACCGTCTAACCGACACGGCGCGGTACTTAGCAATTTTATCGTTCCAGCGATACCTAAGCGACTCGCCGGAAGTTAACTCGCTTATAACTCGGTAAATACGCGTCCGAGAGAACTGGCGTCACGACACACGGTTTCGTATGCACAGTTTACCACGAATATAACGTTTAAAATCATCTAGGAACGATAGGAAAAAAGTTTACTCTTACCGCGAACCGTCTAACCGACACGGCGCGGTACTTAGCAATTTTATCGTTCCAGCGATACCTAAGCGACTCGCCGGAAGTTAACTCGGTAAATACGCGTCCGAGAGAACTGGCGTCACGACACACGGTTTCGTATGCACAGTTTACCACGAATATAACGTTTAAAATCATCTAGGAACGATAGGAAAAAAGTTTACTCTTACCGCGAACCGTCTAACCGACACGGCGCGGTACTTAGCAATTTTATCGTTCCAGCGATACCTAAGCGACTCGCCGGAAGTTAACTCGGTAAATACGCGTCCGAGAGAACTGGCGTCACGACACACGGTTTCGTATGCACAGTTTACCACGAATATAACGTTTAAAATCATCTAGGAACGATAGGAAAAAAGTTTACTCTTACCGCGAACCGTCTAACCGACACGGCGCGGTACTTAGCAATTTTATCGTTCCAGCGATACCTAAGCGACTCGCCGGAAGTTAACTCGGTAAATACGCGTCCGAGAGAACTGGCGTCACGACACACGGTTTCGTATGCACAGTTTACCACGAATATAACGTTTAAAATCATCTAGGAACGATAGGAAAAAAGTTTACTCTTACCGCGAACCGTCTAACCGACACGGCGCGGTACTTAGCAATTTTATCGTTCCAGCGATACCTAAGCGACTCGCCGGAAGTTAACTCGCTTATAACTCGGTAAATACGCGTCCGAGAGAACTGGCGTCACGACACACGGTTTCGTATGCACAGTTTACCACGAATATAACGTTTAAAATCATCTAGGAACGATAGGAAAAAAGTTTACTCTTACCGCGAACCGTCTAACCGACACGGCGCGGTACTTAGCAATTTTATCGTTCCAGCGATACCTAAGCGACTCGCCGGAAGTTAACTCGGTAAATACGCGTCCGAGAGAACTGGCGTCACGACACACGGTTTCGTATGCACAGTTTACCACGAATATAACGTTTAAAATCATCTAGGAACGATAGGAAAAAAGTTTACTCTTACCGCGAACCGTCTAACCGACACGGCGCGGTACTTAGCAATTTTATCGTTCCAGCGATACCTAAGCGACTCGCCGGAAGTTAACTCGGTAAATACGCGTCCGAGAGAACTGGCGTCACGACACACGGTTTCGTATGCACAGTTTACCACGAATATAACGTTTAAAATCATCTAGGAACGATAGGAAAAAAGTTTACTCTTACCGCGAACCGTCTAACCGACACGGCGCGGTACTTAGCAATTTTATCGTTCCAGCGATACCTAAGCGACTCGCCGGAAGTTAACTCGCTTATAACTCGGTAAATACGCGTCCGAGAGAACTGGCGTCACGACACACGGTTTCGTATGCACAGTTTACCACGAATATAACGTTTAAAATCATCTAGGAACGATAGGAAAAAAGTTTACTCTTACCGGTGGGACTTCGAGCAACGAAGTAGTACGCTATCGACCATTATTTTCAATTATTTCGGTAAATACGCATTGTAGCGCTTTGTAACTTTATATTCATTGTTAATATGTTTTATATTACAATGATCTAACATTTAAAATCGCCTGGAATCGATACAGAAAAAGTTTACTCTTGCCGTTGGAACTTAAAAAAATTTTTGAGTCCGAGAAAGTATATGAAAAGTTGAATGTTTTGTGTTAAATATCCTAGAAATACAAAAATTTATTGTATTTTACGAAATAAATTTTCACAGTTTTTTCGCTCTAAGTCCCAACAGCCCCGCCGGTTGGGCTGTTGCCGCGACGGTTTACCGCCATAAGCGCGCGTGCTATTGACCGCGCGGCGCCGGCGTCCCGGCCGGCCGTTCGGTATCTATAAGAGAGTCGACCGTTCGGTCGCTTCGATCGGTTCAGCGTGCGCTTGGGGCTATTCTACGATCTCGGTCGAGAAGCAGCTCTCACGGCGCCTCGAGACTTCGGTCTTGACTGTTTCGTATCGAATATTTTCTCTACACAGCATAGCCACGGGTCGGTGTCCTAGACCGAATGGCCCTTATGTGGCGAGCATCCTTCGGATGTTGGCGACTTGTATTCACTTTTGTGTATACTCGTACTAACTGAGCATCATCTCTTCATTCCG
>CAKAJI010000022.1:22500-25000 GCA_916610255.1 Lasioglossum lativentre
CTTACCGCGAACCGTCTAACCGACACGGCGCGGTACTTAGCAATTTTATCGTTCCAGCGATACGAAAGCGACTCGCCGGAAGTTAACTCGGTAAATACGCGTCCGAGAGAACTGGCGTCACGACACACGGTTTCGTATGCACAGTTTACCACGAATATAACGTTTAAAATCATCTAGGAACGATAGGAAAAAAGTTTACTCTTACCGCGAACCGTCTAACCGACACGGCGCGGTACTTAGCAATTTTATCGTTCCAGCGATACCTAAGCGACTCGCCGGAAGTTAACTCGCTTATAACTCGGTAAATACGCGTCCGAGAGAACTGGCGTCACGACACACGGTTTCGTATGCACAGTTTACCACGAATATAACGTTTAAAATCATCTAGGAACGATAGGAAAAAAGTTTACTCTTACCGCGAACCGTCTAACCGACACGGCGCGGTACTTAGCAATTTTATCGTTCCAGCGATACCTAAGCGACTCGCCGGAAGTTAACTCGGTAAATACGCGTCCGAGAGAACTGGCGTCACGACACACGGTTTCGTATGCACAGTTTACCACGAATATAACGTTTAAAATCATCTAGGAACGATAGGAAAAAAGTTTACTCTTACCGCGAACCGTCTAACCGACACGGCGCGGTACTTAGCAATTTTATCGTTCCAGCGATACCTAAGCGACTCGCCGGAAGTTAACTCGCTTATAACTCGGTAAATACGCGTCCGAGAGAACTGGCGTCACGACACACGGTTTCGTATGCACAGTTTACCACGAATATAACGTTTAAAATCATCTAGGAACGATAGGAAAAAAGTTTACTCTTACCGCGAACCGTCTAACCGACACGGCGCGGTACTTAGCAATTTTATCGTTCCAGCGATACCTAAGCGACTCGCCGGAAGTTAACTCGGTAAATACGCGTCCGAGAGAACTGGCGTCACGACACACGGTTTCGTATGCACAGTTTACCACGAATATAACGTTTAAAATCATCTAGGAACGATAGGAAAAAAGTTTACTCTTACCGCGAACCGTCTAACCGACACGGCGCGGTACTTAGCAATTTTATCGTTCCAGCGATACCTAAGCGACTCGCCGGAAGTTAACTCGGTAAATACGCGTCCGAGAGAACTGGCGTCACGACACACGGTTTCGTATGCACAGTTTACCACGAATATAACGTTTAAAATCATCTAGGAACGATAGGAAAAAAGTTTACTCTTACCGCGAACCGTCTAACCGACACGGCGCGGTACTTAGCAATTTTATCGTTCCAGCGATACCTAAGCGACTCGCCGGAAGTTAACTCGGTAAATACGCGTCCGAGAGAACTGGCGTCACGACACACGGTTTCGTATGCACAGTTTACCACGAATATAACGTTTAAAATCATCTAGGAACGATAGGAAAAAAGTTTACTCTTACCGCGAACCGTCTAACCGACACGGCGCGGTACTTAGCAATTTTATCGTTCCAGCGATACCTAAGCGACTCGCCGGAAGTTAACTCGCTTATAACTCGGTAAATACGCGTCCGAGAGAACTGGCGTCACGACACACGGTTTCGTATGCACAGTTTACCACGAATATAACGTTTAAAATCATCTAGGAACGATAGGAAAAAAGTTTACTCTTACCGCGAACCGTCTAACCGACACGGCGCGGTACTTAGCAATTTTATCGTTCCAGCGATACCTAAGCGACTCGCCGGAAGTTAACTCGGTAAATACGCGTCCGAGAGAACTGGCGTCACGACACACGGTTTCGTATGCACAGTTTACCACGAATATAACGTTTAAAATCATCTAGGAACGATAGGAAAAAAGTTTACTCTTACCGCGAACCGTCTAACCGACACGGCGCGGTACTTAGCAATTTTATCGTTCCAGCGATACCTAAGCGACTCGCCGGAAGTTAACTCGGTAAATACGCGTCCGAGAGAACTGGCGTCACGACACACGGTTTCGTATGCACAGTTTACCACGAATATAACGTTTAAAATCATCTAGGAACGATAGGAAAAAAGTTTACTCTTACCGCGAACCGTCTAACCGACACGGCGCGGTACTTAGCAATTTTATCGTTCCAGCGATACCTAAGCGACTCGCCGGAAGTTAACTCGCTTATAACTCGGTAAATACGCGTCCGAGAGAACTGGCGTCACGACACACGGTTTCGTATGCACAGTTTACCACGAATATAACGTTTAAAATCATCTAGGAACGATAGGAAAAAAGTTTACTCTTACCGGTGGGACTTCGAGCAACGAAGTAGTACGCTATCGACCATTATTTTCAATTATTTCGGTAAATACGCATTGTAGCGCTTTGTAACTTTATATTCATTGTTAATATGTTTTATATTACAATGATCTAACATTTAAAATCGCCTGGAATCGATACAGAAAAAGTTTACTCTTGCCGTTGGAACTTAAAAAAATTTTTGAGTCCGAGAAAGTATATGAAAAGTTGAATGTTTTGTGTTAAATATCCTAGAAAT
>CAKAJI010000022.1:37500-65000 GCA_916610255.1 Lasioglossum lativentre
ACGTTTAAAATCATCTAGGAACGATAGGAAAAAAGTTTACTCTTACCGCGAACCGTCTAACCGACACGGCGCGGTAACTTTTTTAATCGTTCCAGCGATACCTAAGCGACTCGCCGGAAGTTAACTCGGTAAATACGCGTCCGAGAGAACTGGCGTCACGACACACGGTTTCGTATGCACAGTTTACCACGAATATAACGTTTAAAATCATCTAGGAACGATAGGAAAAAAGTTTACTCTTACCGCGAACCGTCTAACCGACACGGCGCGGTACTTAGCAATTTTATCGTTCCAGCGATACCTAAGGCGACTCGCCGGAAGTTAACTCGCTTATAACTCGGTAAATACGCGTCCGAGAGAACTGGCGTCACGACACACGGTTTCGTATGCACAGTTTAACCCGAATATAACGTTTAAAATCATCTAGGAACGATAGGAAAAAAGTTTACTCTTACCGCGAACCGTCTAACCGACACGGCGCGGTACTTAGCAATTTTATCGTTCCAGCGATACCTAAGCGACTCGCCGGAAGTTAACTCGGTAAATACGCGTCCGAGAGAACTGGCGTCACGACACACGGTTTCGTATGCACAGTTTACCACGAATATAACGTTTAAAATCATCTAGGAACGATAGGAAAAAAGTTTACTCTTACCGCGAACCGTCTAACCGACACGCGCGGTACTTAGCAATTTTATCGTTCCAGCGATACCTAGCCGACTCGCCGGAAGTTAACTCGGTAATTACGCGTCCGAGAGAACTGGCGTCACGACACACGGTTTCGTATGCACAGTTTACCACGAATATAACGTTTAAAATCATCTAGGAACGATAGGAAAAAAGTTTACTCTTACCGCGAACCGTCTAACCGACACGGCGCGGTACTTAGCAATTTTATCGTTCCAGCGATTCCTAAGCGACTCGCCGGAAGTTAACTCGGTAAATACGCGTCCGAGAGAACTGGCGTCACGACACACGGTTTCGTATGCACAGTTTACCACGAATATAACGTTTAAAATCATCTAGGAACGATAGGAAAAAAGTTTACTCTTACCGCGAACCGTCTAACCGACACGGGCGCGGTACTTAGCAATTTTATCGTTCCAGCGATACCTAAGCGACTCGCCGGAAGTTAACTCGCTTATAACTCGGTAAATACGCGTCCGAGAGAACTGGCGTCACGACACACGGTTTCGTATGCACAGTTTACCACGAATAAACGTTTAAAATCATCTAGGAACGATAGGAAAAAAGTTTACTCTTACCGCGAACCGTCTAACCGACACGGCGCGGTACTTAGCAATTTTATCGTTCCAGCGATACCTAAGCGACTCGCCGGAAGTTAACTCGGTAAATACGCGTCCGAGAGAACTGGCGTCACGACACACGGTTTCGTATGCACAGTTTACCACGAATATAACGTTTAAAATCATCTAGGAACGATAGGAAAAAAGTTTACTCTTACCGCGAACCGTCTAACCGACACGGCGCGGTACTTAGCAATTTTATCGTTCCAGCGATACCTAAGCGACTCGCCGGAAGTTAACTCGGTAAATACGCGTCCGAGAGAACTGGCGTCACGACACACGGTTTCGTATGCACAGTTTACCACGAATATAACGTTTAAAATCATCTAGGAAACGATAGGAAAAAGTTTACTCTTACCGCGAACCGTCTAACCGACACGGCGCGGTACTTAGCAATTTTATCGTTCCAGCGATACCTAAGCGACTCGCCGGAAGTTAACTCGGTAAATACGCGTCCGAGAGAACTGGCGTCACGACACACGGTTTCGTATGCACAGTTTACCACGAATATAACGTTTAAAATCATCTAGGAACGATAGGAAAAAAGTTTACTCTTACCGCGAACCGTCTAACCGACACGGCGCGGTACTTAGCAATTTTATCGTTCCAGCGATACCTAAGCGACTCGCCGGAAGTTAACTCGGTAAATACGCGTCCGAGAGAACTGGCGTCACGACACACGGTTTCGTATGCACAGTTTACCACGAATATAACGTTTAAAATCATCTAGGAACGATAGGAAAAAAGTTTACTCTTACCGCGAACCGTCTAACCGACACGGCGCGGTACTTAGCAATTTTATCGTTCCAGCGATACCTAAGCGACTCGCCGGAAGTTAACTCGGTAAATACGCGTCCGAGAGAACTGGCGTCACGACACACGGTTTCGTATGCACAGTTTACCACGAATATAACGTTTAAAATCATCTAGGAACGATAGGAAAAAAGTTTACTCTTACCGCGAACCGTCTAACCGACACGGCGCGGTACTTAGCAATTTTATCGTTCCAGCGATACCTAAGCGACTCGCCGGAAGTTAACTCGGTAAATACGCGTCCGAGAGAACTGGCGTCACGACACACGGTTTCGTATGCACAGTTTACCACGAATATAACGTTTAAAATCATCTAGGAACGATAGGAAAAAAGTTTACTCTTACCGCGAACCGTCTAACCGACACGGCGCGGTACTTAGCAATTTTATCGTTCCAGCGATACCTAAGCGACTCGCCGGAAGTTAACTCGGTAAATACGCGTCCGAGAGAACTGGCGTCACGACACACGGTTTCGTATGCACAGTTTACCACGAATATAACGTTTAAAATCATCTAGGAACGATAGGAAAAAAGTTTACTCTTACCGCGAACCGTCTAACCGACACGGCGCGGTACTTAGCAATTTTATCGTTCCAGCGATACCTAAGCGACTCGCCGGAAGTTAACTCGGTAAATACGCGTCCGAGAGAACTGGCGTCACGACACACGGTTTCGTATGCACAGTTTACCACGAATATAACGTTTAAAATCATCTAGGAACGATAGGAAAAAAGTTTACTCTTACCGCGAACCGTCTAACCGACACGGCGCGGTACTTAGCAATTTTATCGTTCCAGCGATACCTAAGCGACTCGCCGGAAGTTAACTCGGTAAATACGCGTCCGAGAGAACTGGCGTCACGACACACGGTTTCGTATGCACAGTTTACCACGAATATAACGTTTAAAATCATCTAGGAACGATAGGAAAAAAGTTTACTCTTACCGCGAACCGTCTAACCGACACGGCGCGGTACTTAGCAATTTTATCGTTCCAGCGATACCTAAGCGACTCGCCGGAAGTTAACTCGGTAAATACGCGTCCGAGAGAACTGGCGTCACGACACACGGTTTCGTATGCACAGTTTACCACGAATATAACGTTTAAAATCATCTAGGAACGATAGGAAAAAAGTTTACTCTTACCGCGAACCGTCTAACCGACACGGCGCGGTACTTAGCAATTTTATCGTTCCAGCGATACCTAAGCGACTCGCCGGAAGTTAACTCGGTAAATACGCGTCCGAGAGAACTGGCGTCACGACACACGGTTTCGTATGCACAGTTTACCACGAATATAACGTTTAAAATCATCTAGGAACGATAGGAAAAAAGTTTACTCTTACCGCGAACCGTCTAACCGACACGGCGCGGTACTTAGCAATTTTATCGTTCCAGCGATACCTAAGCGACTCGCCGGAAGTTAACTCGGTAAATACGCGTCCGAGAGAACTGGCGTCACGACACACGGTTTCGTATGCACAGTTTACCACGAATATAACGTTTAAAATCATCTAGGAACGATAGGAAAAAAGTTTACTCTTACCGCGAACCGTCTAACCGACACGGCGCGGTACTTAGCAATTTTATCGTTCCAGCGATACCTAAGCGACTCGCCGGAAGTTAACTCGGTAAATACGCGTCCGAGAGAACTGGCGTCACGACACACGGTTTCGTATGCACAGTTTACCACGAATATAACGTTTAAAATCATCTAGGAACGATAGGAAAAAAGTTTACTCTTACCGCGAACCGTCTAACCGACACGGCGCGGTACTTAGCAATTTTATCGTTCCAGCGATACCTAAGCGACTCGCCGGAAGTTAACTCGGTAAATACGCGTCCGAGAGAACTGGCGTCACGACACACGGTTTCGTATGCACAGTTTACCACGAATATAACGTTTAAAATCATCTAGGAACGATAGGAAAAAAGTTTACTCTTACCGCGAACCGTCTAACCGACACGGCGCGGTACTTAGCAATTTTATCGTTCCAGCGATACCTAAGCGACTCGCCGGAAGTTAACTCGGTAAATACGCGTCCGAGAGAACTGGCGTCACGACACACGGTTTCGTATGCACAGTTTACCACGAATATAACGTTTAAAATCATCTAGGAACGATAGGAAAAAAGTTTACTCTTACCGCGAACCGTCTAACCGACACGGCGCGGTACTTAGCAATTTTATCGTTCCAGCGATACCTAAGCGACTCGCCGGAAGTTAACTCGGTAAATACGCGTCCGAGAGAACTGGCGTCACGACACACGGTTTCGTATGCACAGTTTACCACGAATATAACGTTTAAAATCATCTAGGAACGATAGGAAAAAAGTTTACTCTTACCGCGAACCGTCTAACCGACACGGCGCGGTACTTAGCAATTTTATCGTTCCAGCGATACCTAAGCGACTCGCCGGAAGTTAACTCGGTAAATACGCGTCCGAGAGAACTGGCGTCACGACACACGGTTTCGTATGCACAGTTTACCACGAATATAACGTTTAAAATCATCTAGGAACGATAGGAAAAAAGTTTACTCTTACCGCGAACCGTCTAACCGACACGGCGCGGTACTTAGCAATTTTATCGTTCCAGCGATACCTAAGCGACTCGCCGGAAGTTAACTCGGTAAATACGCGTCCGAGAGAACTGGCGTCACGACACACGGTTTCGTATGCACAGTTTACCACGAATATAACGTTTAAAATCATCTAGGAACGATAGGAAAAAAGTTTACTCTTACCGCGAACCGTCTAACCGACACGGCGCGGTACTTAGCAATTTTATCGTTCCAGCGATACCTAAGCGACTCGCCGGAAGTTAACTCGGTAAATACGCGTCCGAGAGAACTGGCGTCACGACACACGGTTTCGTATGCACAGTTTACCACGAATATAACGTTTAAAATCATCTAGGAACGATAGGAAAAAAGTTTACTCTTACCGCGAACCGTCTAACCGACACGGCGCGGTACTTAGCAATTTTATCGTTCCAGCGATACCTAAGCGACTCGCCGGAAGTTAACTCGGTAAATACGCGTCCGAGAGAACTGGCGTCACGACACACGGTTTCGTATGCACAGTTTACCACGAATATAACGTTTAAAATCATCTAGGAACGATAGGAAAAAAGTTTACTCTTACCGCGAACCGTCTAACCGACACGGCGCGGTACTTAGCAATTTTATCGTTCCAGCGATACCTAAGCGACTCGCCGGAAGTTAACTCGGTAAATACGCGTCCGAGAGAACTGGCGTCACGACACACGGTTTCGTATGCACAGTTTACCACGAATATAACGTTTAAAATCATCTAGGAACGATAGGAAAAAAGTTTACTCTTACCGCGAACCGTCTAACCGACACGGCGCGGTACTTAGCAATTTTATCGTTCCAGCGATACCTAAGCGACTCGCCGGAAGTTAACTCGGTAAATACGCGTCCGAGAGAACTGGCGTCACGACACACGGTTTCGTATGCACAGTTTACCACGAATATAACGTTTAAAATCATCTAGGAACGATAGGAAAAAAGTTTACTCTTACCGCGAACCGTCTAACCGACACGGCGCGGTACTTAGCAATTTTATCGTTCCAGCGATACCTAAGCGACTCGCCGGAAGTTAACTCGGTAAATACGCGTCCGAGAGAACTGGCGTCACGACACACGGTTTCGTATGCACAGTTTACCACGAATATAACGTTTAAAATCATCTAGGAACGATAGGAAAAAAGTTTACTCTTACCGCGAACCGTCTAACCGACACGGCGCGGTACTTAGCAATTTTATCGTTCCAGCGATACCTAAGCGACTCGCCGGAAGTTAACTCGGTAAATACGCGTCCGAGAGAACTGGCGTCACGACACACGGTTTCGTATGCACAGTTTACCACGAATATAACGTTTAAAATCATCTAGGAACGATAGGAAAAAAGTTTACTCTTACCGCGAACCGTCTAACCGACACGGCGCGGTACTTAGCAATTTTATCGTTCCAGCGATACCTAAGCGACTCGCCGGAAGTTAACTCGGTAAATACGCGTCCGAGAGAACTGGCGTCACGACACACGGTTTCGTATGCACAGTTTACCACGAATATAACGTTTAAAATCATCTAGGAACGATAGGAAAAAAGTTTACTCTTACCGCGAACCGTCTAACCGACACGGCGCGGTACTTAGCAATTTTATCGTTCCAGCGATACCTAAGCGACTCGCCGGAAGTTAACTCGGTAAATTCGCGTCCGAGAGAACTGGCGTCACGACACACGGTTTCGTATGCACAGTTTACCACGAATATAACGTTTAAAATCATCTAGGAACGATAGGAAAAAAGTTTACTCTTACCGCGAACCGTCTAACCGACACGGCGCGGTACTTAGCAATTTTATCGTTCCAGCGATACCTAAGCGACTCGCCGGAAGTTAACTCGGTAAATACGCGTCCGAGAGAACTGGCGTCACGACACACGGTTTCGTATGCACAGTTTACCACGAATATAACGTTTAAAATCATCTAGGAACGATAGGAAAAAAGTTTACTCTTACCGCGAACCGTCTAACCGACACGGCGCGGTACTTAGCAATTTTATCGTTCCAGCGATACCTAAGCGACTCGCCGGAAGTTAACTCGGTAAATACGCGTCCGAGAGAACTGGCGTCACGACACACGGTTTCGTATGCACAGTTTACCACGAATATAACGTTTAAAATCATCTAGGAACGATAGGAAAAAAGTTTACTCTTACCGCGAACCGTCTAACCGACACGGCGCGGTACTTAGCAATTTTATCGTTCCAGCGATACCTAAGCGACTCGCCGGAAGTTAACTCGGTAAATACGCGTCCGAGAGAACTGGCGTCACGACACACGGTTTCGTATGCACAGTTTACCACGAATATAACGTTTAAAATCATCTAGGAACGATAGGAAAAAAGTTTACTCTTACCGCGAACCGTCTAACCGACACGGCGCGGTACTTAGCAATTTTATCGTTCCAGCGATACCTAAGCGACTCGCCGGAAGTTAACTCGGTAAATACGCGTCCGAGAGAACTGGCGTCACGACACACGGTTTCGTATGCACAGTTTACCACGAATATAACGTTTAAAATCATCTAGGAACGATAGGAAAAAAGTTTACTCTTACCGCGAACCGTCTAACCGACACGGCGCGGTACTTAGCAATTTTATCGTTCCAGCGATACCTAAGCGACTCGCCGGAAGTTAACTCGGTAAATACGCGTCCGAGAGAACTGGCGTCACGACACACGGTTTCGTATGCACAGTTTACCACGAATATAACGTTTAAAATCATCTAGGAACGATAGGAAAAAAGTTTACTCTTACCGCGAACCGTCTAACCGACACGGCGCGGTACTTAGCAATTTTATCGTTCCAGCGATACCTAAGCGACTCGCCGGAAGTTAACTCGGTAAATACGCGTCCGAGAGAACTGGCGTCACGACACACGGTTTCGTATGCACAGTTTACCACGAATATAACGTTTAAAATCATCTAGGAACGATAGGAAAAAAGTTTACTCTTACCGCGAACCGTCTAACCGACACGGCGCGGTACTTAGCAATTTTATCGTTCCAGCGATACCTAAGCGACTCGCCGGAAGTTAACTCGGTAAATACGCGTCCGAGAGAACTGGCGTCACGACACACGGTTTCGTATGCACAGTTTACCACGAATATAACGTTTAAAATCATCTAGGAACGATAGGAAAAAAGTTTACTCTTACCGCGAACCGTCTAACCGACACGGCGCGGTACTTAGCAATTTTATCGTTCCAGCGATACCTAAGCGACTCGCCGGAAGTTAACTCGGTAAATACGCGTCCGAGAGAACTGGCGTCACGACACACGGTTTCGTATGCACAGTTTACCACGAATATAACGTTTAAAATCATCTAGGAACGATAGGAAAAAAGTTTACTCTTACCGCGAACCGTCTAACCGACACGGCGCGGTACTTAGCAATTTTATCGTTCCAGCGATACCTAAGCGACTCGCCGGAAGTTAACTCGGTAAATACGCGTCCGAGAGAACTGGCGTCACGACACACGGTTTCGTATGCACAGTTTACCACGAATATAACGTTTAAAATCATCTAGGAACGATAGGAAAAAAGTTTACTCTTACCGCGAACCGTCTAACCGACACGGCGCGGTACTTAGCAATTTTATCGTTCCAGCGATACCTAAGCGACTCGCCGGAAGTTAACTCGGTAAATACGCGTCCGAGAGAACTGGCGTCACGACACACGGTTTCGTATGCACAGTTTACCACGAATATAACGTTTAAAATCATCTAGGAACGATAGGAAAAAAGTTTACTCTTACCGCGAACCGTCTAACCGACACGGCGCGGTACTTAGCAATTTTATCGTTCCAGCGATACCTAAGCGACTCGCCGGAAGTTAACTCGGTAAATACGCGTCCGAGAGAACTGGCGTCACGACACACGGTTTCGTATGCACAGTTTACCACGAATATAACGTTTAAAATCATCTAGGAACGATAGGAAAAAAGTTTACTCTTACCGCGAACCGTCTAACCGACACGGCGCGGTACTTAGCAATTTTATCGTTCCAGCGATACCTAAGCGACTCGCCGGAAGTTAACTCGGTAAATACGCGTCCGAGAGAACTGGCGTCACGACACACGGTTTCGTATGCACAGTTTACCACGAATATAACGTTTAAAATCATCTAGGAACGATAGGAAAAAAGTTTACTCTTACCGCGAACCGTCTAACCGACACGGCGCGGTACTTAGCAATTTTATCGTTCCAGCGATACCTAAGCGACTCGCCGGAAGTTAACTCGGTAAATACGCGTCCGAGAGAACTGGCGTCACGACACACGGTTTCGTATGCACAGTTTACCACGAATATAACGTTTAAAATCATCTAGGAACGATAGGAAAAAAGTTTACTCTTACCGCGAACCGTCTAACCGACACGGCGCGGTACTTAGCAATTTTATCGTTCCAGCGATACCTAAGCGACTCGCCGGAAGTTAACTCGGTAAATACGCGTCCGAGAGAACTGGCGTCACGACACACGGTTTCGTATGCACAGTTTACCACGAATATAACGTTTAAAATCATCTAGGAACGATAGGAAAAAAGTTTACTCTTACCGCGAACCGTCTAACCGACACGGCGCGGTACTTAGCAATTTTATCGTTCCAGCGATACCTAAGCGACTCGCCGGAAGTTAACTCGGTAAATACGCGTCCGAGAGAACTGGCGTCACGACACACGGTTTCGTATGCACAGTTTACCACGAATATAACGTTTAAAATCATCTAGGAACGATAGGAAAAAAGTTTACTCTTACCGCGAACCGTCTAACCGACACGGCGCGGTACTTAGCAATTTTATCGTTCCAGCGATACCTAAGCGACTCGCCGGAAGTTAACTCGGTAAATACGCGTCCGAGAGAACTGGCGTCACGACACACGGTTTCGTATGCACAGTTTACCACGAATATAACGTTTAAAATCATCTAGGAACGATAGGAAAAAAGTTTACTCTTACCGCGAACCGTCTAACCGACACGGCGCGGTACTTAGCAATTTTATCGTTCCAGCGATACCTAAGCGACTCGCCGGAAGTTAACTCGGTAAATACGCGTCCGAGAGAACTGGCGTCACGACACACGGTTTCGTATGCACAGTTTACCACGAATATAACGTTTAAAATCATCTAGGAACGATAGGAAAAAAGTTTACTCTTACCGCGAACCGTCTAACCGACACGGCGCGGTACTTAGCAATTTTATCGTTCCAGCGATACCTAAGCGACTCGCCGGAAGTTAACTCGGTAAATACGCGTCCGAGAGAACTGGCGTCACGACACACGGTTTCGTATGCACAGTTTACCACGAATATAACGTTTAAAATCATCTAGGAACGATAGGAAAAAAGTTTACTCTTACCGCGAACCGTCTAACCGACACGGCGCGGTACTTAGCAATTTTATCGTTCCAGCGATACCTAAGCGACTCGCCGGAAGTTAACTCGGTAAATACGCGTCCGAGAGAACTGGCGTCACGACACACGGTTTCGTATGCACAGTTTACCACGAATATAACGTTTAAAATCATCTAGGAACGATAGGAAAAAAGTTTACTCTTACCGCGAACCGTCTAACCGACACGGCGCGGTACTTAGCAATTTTATCGTTCCAGCGATACCTAAGCGACTCGCCGGAAGTTAACTCGGTAAATACGCGTCCGAGAGAACTGGCGTCACGACACACGGTTTCGTATGCACAGTTTACCACGAATATAACGTTTAAAATCATCTAGGAACGATAGGAAAAAAGTTTACTCTTACCGCGAACCGTCTAACCGACACGGCGCGGTACTTAGCAATTTTATCGTTCCAGCGATACCTAAGCGACTCGCCGGAAGTTAACTCGGTAAATACGCGTCCGAGAGAACTGGCGTCACGACACACGGTTTCGTATGCACAGTTTACCACGAATATAACGTTTAAAATCATCTAGGAACGATAGGAAAAAAGTTTACTCTTACCGCGAACCGTCTAACCGACACGGCGCGGTACTTAGCAATTTTATCGTTCCAGCGATACCTAAGCGACTCGCCGGAAGTTAACTCGCTTATAACTCGGTACATACGCGTCCGAGAGAACTGGCGTCACGACACACGGTTTCGTATGCACAGTTTACCACGAATATAACGTTTAAAATCATCTAGGAACGATAGGAAAAAAGTTTACTCTTACCGCGAACCGTCTAACCGACACGGCGCGGTACTTAGCAATTTTATCGTTCCAGCGATACCTAAGCGACTCGCCGGAAGTTAACTCGGTAAATACGCGTCCGAGAGAACTGGCGTCACGACACACGGTTTCGTATGCACAGTTTACCACGAATATAACGTTTAAAATCATCTAGGAACGATAGGAAAAAAGTTTACTCTTACCGCGAACCGTCTAACCGACACGGCGCGGTACTTAGCAATTTTATCGTTCCAGCGATACCTAAGCGACTCGCCGGAAGTTAACTCGTTAAATACGCGTCCGAGAGAACTGGCGTCACGACACACGGTTTCGTATGCACAGTTTACCACGAATATAACGTTTAAAATCATCTAGGAACGATAGGAAAAAAGTTTACTCTTACCGCGAACCGTCTAACCGACACGGCGCGGTACTTAGCAATTTTATCGTTCCAGCGATACCTAAGCGACTCGCCGGAAGTTAACTCGGTAAATACGCGTCCGAGAGAACTGGCGTCACGACACACGGTTTCGTATGCACAGTTTACCACGAATATAACGTTTAAAATCATCTAGGAACGATAGGAAAAAAGTTTACTCTTACCGCGAACCGTCTAACCGACACGGCGCGGTACTTAGCAATTTTATCGTTCCAGCGATACCTAAGCGACTCGCCGGAAGTTAACTCGGTAAATACGCGTCCGAGAGAACTGGCGTCACGACACACGGTTTCGTATGCACAGTTTACCACGAATATAACGTTTAAAATCATCTAGGAACGATAGGAAAAAAGTTTACTCTTACCGCGAACCGTCTAACCGACACGGCGCGGTACTTAGCAATTTTATCGTTCCAGCGATACCTAAGCGACTCGCCGGAAGTTAACTCGGTAAATACGCGTCCGAGAGAACTGGCGTCACGACACACGGTTTCGTATGCACAGTTTACCACGAATATAACGTTTAAAATCATCTAGGAACGATAGGAAAAAAGTTTACTCTTACCGCGAACCGTCTAACCGACACGGCGCGGTACTTAGCAATTTTATCGTTCCAGCGATACCTAAGCGACTCGCCGGAAGTTAACTCGGTAAATACGCGTCCGAGAGAACTGGCGTCACGACACACGGTTTCGTATGCACAGTTTACCACGAATATAACGTTTAAAATCATCTAGGAACGATAGTAAAAAAGTTTACTCTTACCGCGAACCGTCTAACCGACACGGCGCGGTACTTAGCAATTTTATCGTTCCAGCGATACCTAAGCGACTCGCCGGAAGTTAACTCGGTAAATACGCGTCCGAGAGAACTGGCGTCACGACACACGGTTTCGTATGCACAGTTTACCACGAATATAACGTTTAAAATCATCTAGGAACGATAGGAAAAAAGTTTACTCTTACCGCGAACCGTCTAACCGACACGGCGCGGTACTTAGCAATTTTATCGTTCCAGCGATACCTAAGCGACTCGCCGGAAGTTAACTCGGTAAATACGCGTCCGAGAGAACTGGCGTCACGACACACGGTTTCGTATGCACAGTTTACCACGAATATAACGTTTAAAATCATCTAGGAACGATAGGAAAAAAGTTTACTCTTACCGCGAACCGTCTAACCGACACGGCGCGGTACTTAGCAATTTTATCGTTCCAGCGATACCTACGCGACTCGCCGGAAGTTAACTCGGTAAATACGCGTCCGAGAGAACTGGCGTCACGACACACGGTTTCGTATGCACAGTTTACCACGAATATAACGTTTAAAATCATCTAGGAACGATAGGAAAAAAGTTTACTCTTACCGCGAACCGTCTAACCGACACGGCGCGGTACTTAGCAATTTTATCGTTCCAGCGATACCTAAGCGACTCGCCGGAAGTTAACTCGGTAAATACGCGTCCGAGAGAACTGGCGTCACGACACACGGTTTCGTATGCACAGTTTACCACGAATATAACGTTTAAAATCATCTAGGAACGATAGGAAAAAAGTTTACTCTTACCGCGAACCGTCTAACCGACACGGCGCGGTACTTAGCAATTTTATCGTTCCAGCGATACCTAAGCGACTCGCCGGAAGTTAACTCGGTAAATACGCGTCCGAGAGAACTGGCGTCACGACACACGGTTTCGTATGCACAGTTTACCACGAATATAACGTTTAAAATCATCTAGGAACGATAGGAAAAAAGTTTACTCTTACCGCGAACCGTCTAACCGACACGGCGCGGTACTTAGCAATTTTATCGTTCCAGCGATACCTAAGCGACTCGCCGGAAGTTAACTCGGTAAATACGCGTCCGAGAGAACTGGCGTCACGACACACGGTTTCGTATGCACAGTTTACCACGAATATAACGTTTAAAATCATCTAGGAACGATAGGAAAAAAGTTTACTCTTACCGCGAACCGTCTAACCGACACGGCGCGGTACTTAGCAATTTTATCGTTCCAGCGATACCTAAGCGACTCGCCGGAAGTTAACTCGGTAAATACGCGTCCGAGAGAACTGGCGTCACGACACACGGTTTCGTATGCACAGTTTACCACGAATATAACGTTTAAAATCATCTAGGAACGATAGGAAAAAAGTTTACTCTTACCGCGAACCGTCTAACCGACACGGCGCGGTACTTAGCAATTTTATCGTTCCAGCGATACCTAAGCGACTCGCCGGAAGTTAACTCGGTAAATACGCGTCCGAGAGAACTGGCGTCACGACACACGGTTTCGTATGCACAGTTTACCACGAATATAACGTTTAAAATCATCTAGGAACGATAGGAAAAAAGTTTACTCTTACCGCGAACCGTCTAACCGACACGGCGCGGTACTTAGCAATTTTATCGTTCCAGCGATACCTAAGCGACTCGCCGGAAGTTAACTCGGTAAATACGCGTCCGAGAGAACTGGCGTCACGACACACGGTTTCGTATGCACAGTTTACCACGAATATAACGTTTAAAATCATCTAGGAACGATAGGAAAAAAGTTTACTCTTACCGCGAACCGTCTAACCGACACGGCGCGGTACTTAGCAATTTTATCGTTCCAGCGATACCTAAGCGACTCGCCGGAAGTTAACTCGGTAAATACGCGTCCGAGAGAACTGGCGTCACGACACACGGTTTCGTATGCACAGTTTACCACGAATATAACGTTTAAAATCATCTAGGAACGATAGGAAAAAAGTTTACTCTTACCGCGAACCGTCTAACCGACACGGCGCGGTACTTAGCAATTTTATCGTTCCAGCGATACCTAAGCGACTCGCCGGAAGTTAACTCGGTAAATACGCGTCCGAGAGAACTGGCGTCACGACACACGGTTTCGTATGCACAGTTTACCACGAATATAACGTTTAAAATCATCTAGGAACGATAGGAAAAAAGTTTACTCTTACCGCGAACCGTCTAACCGACACGGCGCGGTACTTAGCAATTTTATCGTTCCAGCGATACCTAAGCGACTCGCCGGAAGTTAACTCGGTAAATACGCGTCCGAGAGAACTGGCGTCACGACACACGGTTTCGTATGCACAGTTTACCACGAATATAACGTTTAAAATCATCTAGGAACGATAGGAAAAAAGTTTACTCTTACCGCGAACCGTCTAACCGACACGGCGCGGTACTTAGCAATTTTATCGTTCCAGCGATACCTAAGCGACTCGCCGGAAGTTAACTCGGTAAATACGCGTCCGAGAGAACTGGCGTCACGACACACGGTTTCGTATGCACAGTTTACCACGAATATAACGTTTAAAATCATCTAGGAACGATAGGAAAAAAGTTTACTCTTACCGCGAACCGTCTAACCGACACGGCGCGGTACTTAGCAATTTTATCGTTCCAGCGATACCTAAGCGACTCGCCGGAAGTTAACTCGGTAAATACGCGTCCGAGAGAACTGGCGTCACGACACACGGTTTCGTATGCACAGTTTACCACGAATATAACGTTTAAAATCATCTAGGAACGATAGGAAAAAAGTTTACTCTTACCGCGAACCGTCTAACCGACACGGCGCGGTACTTAGCAATTTTATCGTTCCAGCGATACCTAAGCGACTCGCCGGAAGTTAACTCGGTAAATACGCGTCCGAGAGAACTGGCGTCACGACACACGGTTTCGTATGCACAGTTTACCACGAATATAACGTTTAAAATCATCTAGGAACGATAGGAAAAAAGTTTACTCTTACCGCGAACCGTCTAACCGACACGGCGCGGTACTTAGCAATTTTATCGTTCCAGCGATACCTAAGCGACTCGCCGGAAGTTAACTCGGTAAATACGCGTCCGAGAGAACTGGCGTCACGACACACGGTTTCGTATGCACAGTTTACCACGAATATAACGTTTAAAATCATCTAGGAACGATAGGAAAAAAGTTTACTCTTACCGCGAACCGTCTAACCGACACGGCGCGGTACTTAGCAATTTTATCGTTCCAGCGATACCTAAGCGACTCGCCGCGACTCGCCGGAAGTTAACTCGGTAAATACGCGTCCGAGAGAACTGGCGTCACGACACACGGTTTCGTATGCACAGTTTACCACGAATATAACGTTTAAAATCATCTAGGAACGATAGGAAAAAAGTTTACTCTTACCGCGAACCGTCTAACCGACACGGCGCGGTACTTAGCAATTTTATCGTTCCAGCGATACCTAAGCGACTCGCCGGAAGTTAACTCGGTAAATACGCGTCCGAGAGAACTGGCGTCACGACACACGGTTTCGTATGCACAGTTTACCACGAATATAACGTTTAAAATCATCTAGGAACGATAGGAAAAAAGTTTACTCTTACCGCGAACCGTCTAACCGACACGGCGCGGTACTTAGCAATTTTATCGTTCCAGCGATACCTAAGCGACTCGCCGGAAGTTAACTCGGTAAATACGCGTCCGAGAGAACTGGCGTCACGACACACGGTTTCGTATGCACAGTTTACCACGAATATAACGTTTAAAATCATCTAGGAACGATAGGAAAAAAGTTTACTCTTACCGCGAACCGTCTAACCGACACGGCGCGGTACTTAGCAATTTTATCGTTCCAGCGATACCTAAGCGACTCGCCGGAAGTTAACTCGGTAAATACGCGTCCGAGAGAACTGGCGTCACGACACACGGTTTCGTATGCACAGTTTACCACGAATATAACGTTTAAAATCATCTAGGAACGATAGGAAAAAAGTTTACTCTTACCGCGAACCGTCTAACCGACACGGCGCGGTACTTAGCAATTTTATCGTTCCAGCGATACCTAAGCGACTCGCCGGAAGTTAACTCGGTAAATACGCGTCCGAGAGAACTGGCGTCACGACACACGGTTTCGTATGCACAGTTTACCACGAATATAACGTTTAAAATCATCTAGGAACGATAGGAAAAAAGTTTACTCTTACCGCGAACCGTCTAACCGACACGGCGCGGTACTTAGCAATTTTATCGTTCCAGCGATACCTAAGCGACTCGCCGGAAGTTAACTCGGTAAATACGCGTCCGAGAGAACTGGCGTCACGACACACGGTTTCGTATGCACAGTTTACCACGAATATAACGTTTAAAATCATCTAGGAACGATAGGAAAAAAGTTTACTCTTACCGCGAACCGTCTAACCGACACGGCGCGGTACTTAGCAATTTTATCGTTCCAGCGATACCTAAGCGACTCGCCGGAAGTTTAACTCGGTAAATACGCGTCCGAGAGAACTGGCGTCACGACACACGGTTTCGTATGCACAGTTTACCACGAATATAACGTTTAAAATCATCTAGGAACGATAGGAAAAAAGTTTACTCTTACCGCGAACCGTCTAACCGACACGGCGCGGTACTTAGCAATTTTATCGTTCCAGCGATACCTAAGCGACTCGCCGGAAGTTAACTCGGTAAATACGCGTCCGAGAGAACTGGCGTCACGACACACGGTTTCGTATGCACAGTTTACCACGAATATAACGTTTAAAATCATCTAGGAACGATAGGAAAAAAGTTTACTCTTACCGCGAACCGTCTAACCGACACGGCGCGGTACTTAGCAATTTTATCGTTCCAGCGATACCTAAGCGACTCGCCGGAAGTTAACTCGCTTATAACTCGGTAAATACGCGTCCGAGAGAACTGGCGTCACGACACACGGTTTCGTATGCACAGTTTACCACGAATATAACGTTTAAAATCATCTAGGAACGATAGGAAAAAAGTTTACTCTTACCGCGAACCGTCTAACCGACACGGCGCGGTACTTAGCAATTTTATCGTTCCAGCGATACCTAAGCGACTCGCCGGAAGTTAACTCGCTTATAACTCGGTAAATACGCGTCCGAGAGAACTGGCGTCACGACACACGGTTTCGTATGCACAGTTTACCACGAATATAACGTTTAAAATCATCTAGGAACGATAGGAAAAAAGTTTACTCTTACCGCGAACCGTCTAACCGACACGGCGCGGTACTTAGCAATTTTATCGTTCCAGCGATACCTAAGCGACTCGCCGGAAGTTAACTCGGTAAATACGCGTCCGAGAGAACTGGCGTCACGACACACGGTTTCGTATGCACAGTTTACCACGAATATAACGTTTAAAATCATCTAGGAACGATAGGAAAAAAGTTTACTCTTACCGCGAACCGTCTAACCGACACGGCGCGCGGTACTTAGCAATTTTATCGTTCCAGCGATACGAAAGCGACTCGCCGGAAGTTAACTCGGTAAATACGCGTCCGAGAGAACTGGCGTCACGACACACGGTTTCGTATGCACAGTTTACCACGAATATAACGTTTAAAATCATCTAGGAACGATAGGAAAAAAGTTTACTCTTACCGCGAACCGTCTAACCGACACGGCGCGGTACTTAGCAATTTTATCGTTCCAGCGATACCTAAGCGACTCGCCGGAAGTTAACTCGCTTATAACTCGGTAAATACGCGTCCGAGAGAACTGGCGTCACGACACACGGTTTCGTATGCACAGTTTACCACGAATATAACGTTTAAAATCATCTAGGAACGATAGGAAAAAAGTTTACTCTTACCGCGAACCGTCTAACCGACACGGCGCGGTACTTAGCAATTTTATCGTTCCAGCGATACCTAAGCGACTCGCCGGAAGTTAACTCGGTAAATACGCGTCCGAGAGAACTGGCGTCACGACACACGGTTTCGTATGCACAGTTTACCACGAATATAACGTTTAAAATCATCTAGGAACGATAGGAAAAAAGTTTACTCTTACCGCGAACCGTCTAACCGACACGGCGCGGTACTTAGCAATTTTATCGTTCCAGCGATACCTAAGCGACTCGCCGGAAGTTAACTCGCTTATAACTCGGTAAATACGCGTCCGAGAGAACTGGCGTCACGACACACGGTTTCGTATGCACAGTTTACCACGAATATAACGTTTAAAATCATCTAGGAACGATAGGAAAAAAGTTTACTCTTACCGCGAACCGTCTAACCGACACGGCGCGGTACTTAGCAATTTTATCGTTCCAGCGATACCTAAGCGACTCGCCGGAAGTTAACTCGGTAAATACGCGTCCGAGAGAACTGGCGTCACGACACACGGTTTCGTATGCACAGTTTACCACGAATATATCGTTTAAAATCATCTAGGAACGATAGGAAAAAAGTTTACTCTTACCGCGAACCGTCTAACCGACACGGCGCGGTACTTAGCAATTTTATCGTTCCAGCGATACCTAAGCGACTCGCCGGAAGTTAACTCGGTAAATACGCGTCCGAGAGAACTGGCGTCACGACACACGGTTTCGTATGCACAGTTTACCACGAATATAACGTTTAAAATCATCTAGGAACGATAGGAAAAAAGTTTACTCTTACCGCGAACCGTCTAACCGACACGGCGCGGTACTTAGCAATTTTATCGTTCCAGCGATACCTAAGCGACTCGCCGGAAGTTAACTCGGTAAATACGCGTCCGAGAGAACTGGCGTCACGACACACGGTTTTCGTATGCACAGTTTACCACGAATATAACGTTTAAAATCATCTAGGAACGATAGGAAAAAAGTTTACTCTTACCGCGAACCGTCTAACCGACACGGCGCGGTACTTAGCAATTTTATCGTTCCAGCGATACCTAAGCGACTCGCCGGAAGTTAACTCGGTAAATACGCGTCCGAGAGAACTGGCGTCACGACACACGGTTTCGTATGCACAGTTTACCACGAATATATCGTTTAAAATCATCTAGGAACGATAGGAAAAAAGTTTACTCTTACCGCGAACCGTCTAACCGACACGGCGCGGTACTTAGCAATTTTATCGTTCCAGCGATACCTAAGCGACTCGCCGGAAGTTAACTCGGTAAATACGCGTCCGAGAGAACTGGCGTCACGACACACGGTTTTCGTATGCACAGTTTACCACGAATATAACGTTTAAAATCATCTAGGAACGATAGGAAAAAAGTTTACTCTTACCGCGAACCGTCTAACCGACACGGCGCGGTACTTAGCAATTTTATCGTTCCAGCGATACCTAAGCGACTCGCCGGAAGTTAACTCGGTAAATACGCGTCCGAGAGAACTGGCGTCACGACACACGGTTTCGTATGCACAGTTTACCACGAATATAACGTTTTAAAATCATCTAGGAACGATAGGAAAAAAGTTTACTCTTACCGCGAACCGTCTAACCGACACGGCGCGGTACTTAGCAATTTTATCGTTCCAGCGATACCTAAGCGACTCGCCGGAAGTTAACTCGCTTATAACTCGGTAAATACGCGTCCGAGAGAACTGGCGTCACGACACACGGTTTCGTATGCACAGTTTACCACGAATATAACGTTTAAAATCATCTAGGAACGATAGGAAAAAAGTTTACTCTTACCGCGAACCGTCTAACCGACACGGCGCGGTACTTAGCAATTTTATCGTTCCAGCGATACCTAAGCGACTCGCCGGAAGTTAACTCGCTTATAACTCGGTAAATACGCGTCCGAGAGAACTGGCGTCACGACACACGGTTTCGTATGCACAGTTTACCACGAATATAACGTTTAAAATCATCTAGGAACGATAGGAAAAAAGTTTACTCTTACCGCGAACCGTCTAACCGACACGGCGCGGGACTTAGCAATTTTATCGTTCCAGCGATACCTAAGCGACTCGCCGGAAGTTAACTCGGTAAATACGCGTCCGAGAGAACTGGCGTCACGACACACGGTTTCGTATGCACAGTTTACCACGAATATATCGTTTAAAATCATCTAGGAACGATAGGAAAAAAGTTTACTCTTACCGCGAACCGTCTAACCGACACGGCGCGGTACTTAGCAATTTTATCGTTCCAGCGATACCTAAGCGACTCGCCGGAAGTTAACTCGGTAAATACGCGTCCGAGAGAACTGGCGTCACGACACACGGTTTCGTATGCACAGTTTACCACGAATATAACGTTTAAAATCATCTAGGAACGATAGGAAAAAAGTTTACTCTTACCGCGAACCGTCTAACCGACACGGCGCGGTACTTAGCAATTTTATCGTTCCAGCGATACCTCAGCGACTCGCCGGAAGTTAACTCGGTAAATACGCGTCCGAGAGAACTGGCGTCACGACACACGGTTTCGTATGCACAGTTTACCACGAATATATCGTTTAAAATCATCTAGGAACGATAGGAAAAAAGTTTACTCTTACCGCGAACCGTCTAACCGACACGGCGCGGGTACTTAGCAATTTTATCGTTCCAGCGATACCTAAGCGACTCGCCGGAAGTTAACTCGGTAAATACGCGTCCGAGAGAACTGGCGTCACGACACACGGTTTCGTATGCACAGTTTACCACGAATATAACGTTTAAAATCATCTAGGAACGATAGGAAAAAAGTTTACTCTTACCGCGAACCGTCTAACCGACACGGCGCTGGTACTTAGCAATTTTATCGTTCCAGCGATACCTAAGCGACTCGCCGGAAGTTAACTCGGTAAATACGCGTCCGAGAGAACTGGCGTCACGACACACGGTTTCGTATGCACAGTTTACCACGAATATAACGTTTAAAATCATCTAGGAACGATAGGAAAAAAGTTTACTCTTACCGCGAACCGTCTAACCGACACGGCGCG
Source organism: Lasioglossum lativentre (assembly GCA_916610255.1). Lineage (NCBI taxonomy): Eukaryota > Metazoa > Arthropoda > Insecta > Hymenoptera > Halictidae > Lasioglossum > Lasioglossum lativentre. The sequence continues at coordinate 58,488 of CAKAJI010000022.1, forward strand.
GTACTTAGCAATTTTATCGTTCCAGCGATACCTAAGCGACTCGCCGGAAGTTAACTCGGTAAATACGCGTCCGAGAGAACTGGCGTCACGACACACGGTTTCGTATGCACAGTTTACCACGAATATAACGTTTAAAATCATCTAGGAACGATAGGAAAAAAGTTTACTCTTACCGCGAACCGTCTAACCGACACGGGCGCGGTACTTAGCAATTTTATCGTTCCAGCGATACCTAAGCGACTCGCCGGAAGTTAACTCGGTAAATACGCGTCCGAGAGAACTGGCGTCACGACACACGGTTTCGTATGCACAGTTTACCACGAATATAACGTTTAAAATCATCTAGGAACGATAGGAAAAAAAGTTTACTCTTACCGCGAACCGTCTAACCGACACGGCGCGGTACTTAGCAATTTTATCGTTCCAGCGATACCTAAGCGACTCGCCGGAAGTTAACTCGCTTATAACTCGGTAAATACGCGTCCGAGAGAACTGGCGTCACGACACACGGTTTCGTATGCACAGTTTACCACGAATATAACGTTTAAAATCATCTAGGAACGATAGGAAAAAAGTTTACTCTTACCGCGAACCGTCTAACCGACACGGCGCGGTACTTAGCAATTTTATCGTTCCAGCGATACCTAAGCGACTCGCCGGAAGTTAACTCGCTTATAACTCGGTAAATACGCGTCCGAGAGAACTGGCGTCACGACACACGGTTTCGTATGCACAGTTTACCACGAATATAACGTTTAAAATCATCTAGGAACGATAGGAAAAAAGTTTACTCTTACCGCGAACCGTCTAACCGACACGGCGCGGGTACTTAGCAATTTTATCGTTCCAGCGATACCTAAGCGACTCGCCGGAAGTTAACTCGGTAAATACGCGTCCGAGAGAACTGGCGTCACGACACACGGTTTCGTATGCACAGTTTACCACGAATATAACGTTTAAAATCATCTAGGAACGATAGGAAAAAAGTTTACTCTTACCGCGAACCGTCTAACCGACACGGCGCGTTTACTTAGCAATTTTATCGTTCCAGCGATACGAAAGCGACTCGCCGGAAGTTAACTCGGTAAATACGCGTCCGAGAGAACTGGCGTCACGACACACGGTTTCGTATGCACAGTTTACCACGAATATAACGTTTAAAATCATCTAGGAACGATAGGAAAAAAAGTTTACTCTTACCGCGAACCGTCTAACCGACACGGCGCGGGTACTTAGCAATTTTATCGTTCCAGCGATACCTAAGCGACTCGCCGGAAGTTAACTCGCTTATAACTCGGTAAATACGCGTCCGAGAGAACTGGCGTCACGACACACGGTTTCGTATGCACAGTTTACCACGAATATAACGTTTAAAATCATCTAGGAACGATAGGAAAAAAGGTTTACTCTTACCGCGAACCGTCTAACCGACACGGCGCGGTACTTAGCAATTTTATCGTTCCAGCGATACCTAAGCGACTCGCCGGAAGTTAACTCGGTAAATACGCGTCCGAGAGAACTGGCGTCACGACACACGGTTTCGTATGCACAGTTTACCACGAATATAACGTTTAAAATCATCTAGGAACGATAGGAAAAAAGTTTACTCTTACCGCGAACCGTCTAACCGACACGGCGCGGGTACTTAGCAATTTTATCGTTCCAGCGATACCTAAGCGACTCGCCGGAAGTTAACTCGCTTATAACTCGGTAAATACGCGTCCGAGAGAACTGGCGTCACGACACACGGTTTCGTATGCACAGTTTACCACGAATATAACGTTTAAAATCATCTAGGAACGATAGGAAAAAAGTTTACTCTTACCGCGAACCGTCTAACCGACACGGCGCTGGTAATTAGCAATTTTATCGTTCCAGCGATACCTAAGCGACTCGCCGGAAGTTAACTCGGTAAATACGCGTCCGAGAGAACTGGCGTCACGACACACGGTTTCGTATGCACAGTTTACCACGAATATAACGTTTAAAATCATCTAGGAACGATAGGAAAAAAGTTTACTCTTACCGCGAACCGTCTAACCGACACGGCGCGGGGTACTTAGCAATTTTATCGTTCCAGCGATACCTAAGCGACTCGCCGGAAGTTAACTCGGTAAATACGCGTCCGAGAGAACTGGCGTCACGACACACGGTTTCGTATGCACAGTTTACCACGAATATAACGTTTAAAATCATCTAGGAACGATAGGAAAAAAGTTTACTCTTACCGCGAACCGTCTAACCGACACGGCGCGGGTACTTCGCAATTTTATCGTTCCAGCGATACCTAAGCGACTCGCCGGAAGTTAACTCGCTTATAACTCGGTAAATACGCGTCCGAGAGAACTGGGCGTCACGACACACGGTTTCGTATGCACAGTTTACCACGAATATAACGTTTAAAATCATCTAGGAACGATAGGAAAAAAGTTTACTCTTACCCGCGAACCGTCTAACCGACACGGCGCTGGTACTTAGCAATTTTATCGTTCCAGCGATACCTAAGCGACTCGCCGGAAGTTAACTCGGTAAATACGCGTCCGAGAGGAACTGGCGTCACGACACACGGTTTCGTATGCACAGTTTACCACGAATATATCGTTTAAAATCATCTAGGAACGATAGGAAAAAAGTTTACTCTTACCGCGAACCGTCTAACCGACACGGCGCGGTACTTAGCAATTTTATCGTTCCAGCGATACCTAAGCGACTCGCCGGAAGTTAACTCGGTAAATACGCGTCCGAGAGAACTGGCGTCACGACACACGGTTTCGTATGCACAGATTTACCACGAATATAACGTTTAAAATCATCTAGGAACGATAGGAAAAAAGTTTACTCTTACCGCGAACCGTCTAACCGACACGGCGCGGTACTTAGCAATTTTATCGTTCCAGCGATACCTAAGCGACTCGCCGGAAGTTAACTCGGTAAATACGCGTCCGAGAGAACTGGCGTCACGACACACGGTTTCGTATGCACAGTTTACCACGAATATAACGTTTAAAATCATCTAGGAACGATAGGAAAAAAGTTTACTCTTACCGCGAACCGTCTAACCGACACGGCGCGGTACTTAGCAATTTTATCGTTCCAGCGATACCTAAGCGAGCTCGCCGGAAGTTAACTCGGTAAATACGCGTCCGAGAGAACTGGCGTCACGACACACGGTTTCGTATGCACAGTTTACCACGAATATAACGTTTAAAATCATCTAGGAACGATAGGAAAAAAGTTTACTCTTACCGCGAACCGTCTAACCGACACGGCGCGGTACTTAGCAATTTTATCGTTCCAGCGATACCTAAGCGACTCGCCGGAAGTTAACTCGGTAAATACGCGTCCGAGAGAACTGGCGTCACGACACACGGTTTCGTATGCACAGTTTACCACGAATATAACGTTTAAAATCATCTAGGAACGATAGGAAAAAAGTTTACTCTTACCGCGAACCGTCTAACCGACACGGCGCGGTACTTAGCAATTTTATCGTTCCAGCGATACCTAAGCGACTCGCCGGAAGTTAACTCGCTTATAACTCGGTAAATACGCGTCCGAGAGAACTGGCGTCACGACACACGGTTTCGTATGCACAGTTTACCACGAATATAACGTTTAAAATCATCTAGGAACGATAGGAAAAAAGTTTACTCTTACCGCGAACCGTCTAACCGACACGGCGCGGTACTTAGCAATTTTATCGTTCCAGCGATACCTAAGCGACTCGCCGGAAGTTAACTCGCTTATAACTCGGTAAATACGCGTCCGAGAGAACTGGCGTCACGACACACGGTTTCGTATGCACAGTTTACCACGAATATAACGTTTAAAATCATCTAGGAACGATAGGAAAAAAGTTTACTCTTACCGCGAACCGTCTAACCGACACGGCGCGGTACTTAGCAATTTTATCGTTCCAGCGATACCTAAGCGACTCGCCGGAAGTTAACTCGGTAAATACGCGTCCGAGAGAACTGGCGTCACGACACACGGTTTCGTATGCACAGTTTACCACGAATATAACGTTTAAAATCATCTAGGAACGATAGGAAAAAAGTTTACTCTTACCGCGAACCGTCTAACCGACACGGCGCGGTACTTAGCAATTTTATCGTTCCAGCGATACGAAAGCGACTCGCCGGAAGTTAACTCGGTAAATACGCGTCCGAGAGAACTGGCGTCACGACACACGGTTTCGTATGCACAGTTTACCACGAATATAACGTTTAAAATCATCTAGGAACGATAGGAAAAAAGTTTACTCTTACCGCGAACCGTCTAACCGACACGGCGCGGTACTTAGCAATTTTATCGTTCCAGCGATACCTAAGCGACTCGCCGGAAGTTAACTCGCTTATAACTCGGTAAATACGCGTCCGAGAGAACTGGCGTCACGACACACGGTTTCGTATGCACAGTTTACCACGAATATAACGTTTAAAATCATCTAGGAACGATAGGAAAAAAGTTTACTCTTACCGCGAACCGTCTAACCGACACGGCGCGGTACTTAGCAATTTTATCGTTCCAGCGATACCTAAGCGACTCGCCGGAAGTTAACTCGGTAAATACGCGTCCGAGAGAACTGGCGTCACGACACACGGTTTCGTATGCACAGTTTACCACGAATATAACGTTTAAAATCATCTAGGAACGATAGGAAAAAAGTTTACTCTTACCGCGAACCGTCTAACCGACACGGCGCGGTACTTAGCAATTTTATCGTTCCAGCGATACCTAAGCGACTCGCCGGAAGTTAACTCGCTTATAACTCGGTAAATACGCGTCCGAGAGAACTGGCGTCACGACACACGGTTTCGTATGCACAGTTTACCACGAATATAACGTTTAAAATCATCTAGGAACGATAGGAAAAAAGTTTACTCTTACCGCGAACCGTCTAACCGACACGGCGCGGTACTTAGCAATTTTATCGTTCCAGCGATACCTAAGCGACTCGCCGGAAGTTAACTCGGTAAATACGCGTCCGAGAGAACTGGCGTCACGACACACGGTTTCGTATGCACAGTTTACCACGAATATATCGTTTAAAATCATCTAGGAACGATAGGAAAAAAGTTTACTCTTACCGCGAACCGTCTAACCGACACGGCGCGGTACTTAGCAATTTTATCGTTCCAGCGATACCTAAGCGACTCGCCGGAAGTTAACTCGGTAAATACGCGTCCGAGAGAACTGGCGTCACGACACACGGTTTCGTATGCACAGTTTACCACGAATATAACGTTTAAAATCATCTAGGAACGATAGGAAAAAAGTTTACTCTTACCGCGAACCGTCTAACCGACACGGCGCGGTACTTAGCAATTTTATCGTTCCAGCGATACCTAAGCGACTCGCCGGAAGTTAACTCGGTAAATACGCGTCCGAGAGAACTGGCGTCACGACACACGGTTTCGTATGCACAGTTTACCACGAATATAACGTTTAAAATCATCTAGGAACGATAGGAAAAAAGTTTACTCTTACCGCGAACCGTCTAACCGACACGGCGCGGTACTTAGCAATTTTATCGTTCCAGCGATACCTAAGCGACTCGCCGGAAGTTAACTCGCTTATAACTCGGTAAATACGCGTCCGAGAGAACTGGCGTCACGACACACGGTTTCGTATGCACAGTTTACCACGAATATAACGTTTTAAAATCATCTAGGAACGATAGGAAAAAAGTTTACTCTTACCGCGAACCGTCTAACCGACACGGCGCGGTACTTAGCAATTTTATCGTTCCAGCGATACCTAAGCGACTCGCCGGAAGTTAACTCGGTAAATACGCGTCCGAGAGAACTGGCGTCACGACACACGGTTTCGTATGCACAGTTTACCACGAATATAACGTTTAAAATCATCTAGGAACGATAGGAAAAAAGTTTACTCTTACCGCGAACCGTCTAACCGACACGGCGCGGTACTTAGCAATTTTATCGTTCCAGCGATACCTAAGCGACTCGCCGGAAGTTAACTCGCTTATAACTCGGTAAATACGCGTCCGAGAGAACTGGCGTCACGACACACGGTTTCGTATGCACAGTTTACCACGAATATAACGTTTAAAATCATCTAGGAACGATAGGAAAAAAGTTTACTCTTACCGGTGGGACTTCGAGCAACGAAGTAGTACGCTATCGACCATTATTTTCAATTATTTCGGTAAATACGCATTGTAGCGCTTTGTAACTTTATATTCATTGTTAATATGTTTTATATTACAATGATCTAACATTTAAAATCGCCTGGAATCGATACAGAAAAAGTTTACTCTTGCCGTTGGAACTTAAAAAAATTTTTGAGTCCGAGAAAGTATATGAAAAGTTGAATGTTTTGTGTTAAATATCCTAGAAATACAAAAATTTATTGTATTTTACGAAATAAATTTTCACAGTTTTTTCGCTCTAAGTCCCAACAGCCCCGCCGGTTGGGCTGTTGCCGCGACGGTTTACCGCCATAAGCGCGCGTGCTATTGACCGCGCGGCGCCGGCGTCCCGGCCGGCC
>CAKAJI010000022.1:75000-77500 GCA_916610255.1 Lasioglossum lativentre
GGTGATCGTCACTCCCGTCAATCCGGTCGACGGCGACTTTGCCGCCACCAAGAAAAATATTTTTAAAAATATTGACCTGCGCAAAGCCCAAGCAGGTATCAGCTCAGTTCGCCCCACTAGGGACGGTGGGATTCTCATCGAAACCCCGAATGCAAAAGACCTGAAACTCTTCACAGAGAATCCAGGTCTGCGCAAAGCCGGCTTCAATATTTCGTCCCCCAAAGCCGAGCTACCTAGGCTAATCGTGTACGATATTCCTAAGGAGCTCGAAGCCGAAGATATCGCGGAACACATTCGAGCCCAAAATATTCACTCGTCTCCGGTAACAGACAAAGCTACGTTGCGTCCCCTCTTCAAGGTCGGACGCAAGGACAAAGAGGGAAATGACTGGGTCGTCGAGGTCTCCAGCTGCATTCGCGAAACCCTCCTCCCCAAAGAAAAGATATTCGTGTCCTACTCCAACTGTCGAGTGGCTGACTACTTAGTTGCCACTCGCTGCTTCAAGTGCCAAAAGTATGGCCATATTGATAAATACTGCAAGAGCAGTGAAGTAGTGTGCGCCTTCTGCGCCCAAACCGGGCACTCCACCAAGGAATGCCCCAACAGGGAAAAGAACCCGTCGTGCGCGAATTGCCGCGCGCGTAAACTCCCCCACAACCACTCGGCAGGTAATCGGAACTGCCCGTCGCGCTCCTCCGCCCTCCTTCTGAAGGCCTCCCGGATTAACTATTCATGAATAGTTCTTCCACGCGTCTTCGTCTGCGTCCCCCACCCGTAACACCACCCCAACCCTCAACCGCTACAATAGTTCCACACAATGCAGAGTGCATCCCGCTACTTAAAATCGCGCAGATTAACATGCGGCGATCCCGGATGGTTACATCCGAGATGGCTCGCATGCTAGCCTCCGGAGAATTCGATATCATTCTCGCACAGGAACCCTACAACGTCGGTGGAAGGATTACCGGATTAAGCTCTCAGTACGTCATAATTAGCAATGCCCCGCGTGGCGAAAACTCTCAAGCCGCGATAATCGTTAAGGGATCTACCTTCACGATCTTAAAACTTGCCCATCTCTCGGACACACACACTGTAGCAGCCGAAATTACGGGCCCCTTTGGGCACCTTTATCTGGTCAGCAGCTACTTCCAGCACTCGGACCAAATAGAAACCGGAATCGCGTCCTTACAGAATGTCCTTGATGCCCTTCATGGCAAGCCGATTATCCTGGCCATCGACACAAACGCTAGGTCCCCTCTGTGGGATGACTTGCCCTGTTTCAATCTGAATAGCAATAGGCGCAGAACACACATTCGCGGTCGCGTTTTTGAACTATTCATACAGCAAAATAACCTCAGGGTTATGAACACTCCCGGACAGCCCCCGACCTTTCGGAATCACAAAGGTGAATCTAACATTGACGTCACCCTTAGAACCATAGAAACCGAGCATTTATTTTTCTCCTGGAAAGTTCTGAACGGCAGGACCTCCAGTGACCACAATGTCATCCGGATCGAAATTAACGGTACACCCTCATCGGAATCCCTGCCTCCCCTCCTCGGTAGATTTGCATGCCACAGAGCAGATTGGGACAAGTTCAATTACGAATACCTGCGACTTCTTCCCGAAAACGCACCCACACTAGACTTCACGTGCCGCGAGCAAGTTCAAAGTGCCATTATCCATCTGGAGAATACTATTCTGACCTCGTCAACACTAGCTATTCCCAGAAAGAAATGGCACCCCAGAGCCGTCCCCGGGTGGACGCCCGAACTCACACGATCCAAGAGAACCGCTAACCGTCTCCGACGAGCATTTCAACGCGAGAAAAATCCCGACGTCAAAACAGTAAAACGCCGCGAGTACTCACAGGCCCAAAAAGAGTACAGAAAACTCTTCCGCCGCTCTGCCAGGAGAGGCTGGAGGGAATTCGTCACTCGTATGGGCCTCGAAAACCCCTGGTCAGTCCCGTACAGGACAATCTTTGGCAAAAACATTCCGCCACCGTTACTCTCATCGGTACTCCTCCGCGACCGCCATACAGATAGTTGGGAAGAAAGTGCAAACGCGCTACTTGCCGCCCTCAGTCCTGACGACACAGCTCCTGACGACGAATCGCAAACCATAACGCGCCGTGACTATAACCTTCCGGTCGAAACTGCAGACGCCCCGAACTTTGACATCCGTGAACTGAGCCGGATTATCAGGAAGCTCGGGAACAATCGTTCTCCGGGGCCTGACGGCATTGAAGTACCTGTCCTTAAAAAGGCCTTCAGCCTATCCCCACAGGTATTCATAACGATCTTCAACGGCTGTCTAGAGTACGGCCTCTTCTCATCCACATGGAAAACAGGAAAAATCAGGGCCATCCTCAAAGCCCCTGACAAACCTGAAACCATGCCCTCCTCCTATCGCCCAATATGCCTTCTGCCAGTGCTCGGGAAGGTCATGGAGAAGCTTATCGTGTCTGGCATCAGGGACATAACTTATTCACCAACAT
>CAKAJI010000022.1:82500-85000 GCA_916610255.1 Lasioglossum lativentre
AATACGCGTCCGAGAGAACTGGCGTCACGACACACGGTTTCGTATGCACAGTTTACCACGAATATAACGTTTAAAATCATCTAGGAACGATAGGAAAAAAGTTTACTCTTACCGCGAACCGTCTAACCGACACGGCGCGGTACTTAGCAATTTTATCGTTCCAGCGATACCTAAGCGACTCGCCGGAAGTTAACTCGGTAAATACGCGTCCGAGAGAACTGGCGTCACGACACACGGTTTCGTATGCACAGTTTACCACGAATATAACGTTTAAAATCATCTAGGAACGATAGGAAAAAAGTTTACTCTTACCGCGAACCGTCTAACCGACACGGCGCGGTACTTAGCAATTTTATCGTTCCAGCGATACCTAAGCGACTCGCCGGAAGTTAACTCGCTTATAACTCGGTAAATACGCGTCCGAGAGAACTGGCGTCACGACACACGGTTTCGTATGCACAGTTTACCACGAATATAACGTTTAAAATCATCTAGGAACGATAGGAAAAAAGTTTACTCTTACCGCGAACCGTCTAACCGACACGGCGCGGTACTTAGCAATTTTATCGTTCCAGCGATACCTAAGCGACTCGCCGGAAGTTAACTCGCTTATAACTCGGTAAATACGCGTCCGAGAGAACTGGCGTCACGACACACGGTTTCGTATGCACAGTTTACCACGAATATAACGTTTAAAATCATCTAGGAACGATAGGAAAAAAGTTTACTCTTACCGCGAACCGTCTAACCGACACGGCGCGGTACTTAGCAATTTTATCGTTCCAGCGATACCTAAGCGACTCGCCGGAAGTTAACTCGGTAAATACGCGTCCGAGAGAACTGGCGTCACGACACACGGTTTCGTATGCACAGTTTACCACGAATATAACGTTTAAAATCATCTAGGAACGATAGGAAAAAAGTTTACTCTTACCGCGAACCGTCTAACCGACACGGCGCGGTACTTAGCAATTTTATCGTTCCAGCGATACGAAAGCGACTCGCCGGAAGTTAACTCGGTAAATACGCGTCCGAGAGAACTGGCGTCACGACACACGGTTTCGTATGCACAGTTTACCACGAATATAACGTTTAAAATCATCTAGGAACGATAGGAAAAAAGTTTACTCTTACCGCGAACCGTCTAACCGACACGGCGCGGTACTTAGCAATTTTATCGTTCCAGCGATACCTAAGCGACTCGCCGGAAGTTAACTCGCTTATAACTCGGTAAATACGCGTCCGAGAGAACTGGCGTCACGACACACGGTTTCGTATGCACAGTTTACCACGAATATAACGTTTAAAATCATCTAGGAACGATAGGAAAAAAGTTTACTCTTACCGCGAACCGTCTAACCGACACGGCGCGGTACTTAGCAATTTTATCGTTCCAGCGATACCTAAGCGACTCGCCGGAAGTTAACTCGGTAAATACGCGTCCGAGAGAACTGGCGTCACGACACACGGTTTCGTATGCACAGTTTACCACGAATATAACGTTTAAAATCATCTAGGAACGATAGGAAAAAAGTTTACTCTTACCGCGAACCGTCTAACCGACACGGCGCGGTACTTAGCAATTTTATCGTTCCAGCGATACCTAAGCGACTCGCCGGAAGTTAACTCGCTTATAACTCGGTAAATACGCGTCCGAGAGAACTGGCGTCACGACACACGGTTTCGTATGCACAGTTTACCACGAATATAACGTTTAAAATCATCTAGGAACGATAGGAAAAAAGTTTACTCTTACCGCGAACCGTCTAACCGACACGGCGCGGTACTTAGCAATTTTATCGTTCCAGCGATACCTAAGCGACTCGCCGGAAGTTAACTCGGTAAATACGCGTCCGAGAGAACTGGCGTCACGACACACGGTTTCGTATGCACAGTTTACCACGAATATAACGTTTAAAATCATCTAGGAACGATAGGAAAAAAGTTTACTCTTACCGCGAACCGTCTAACCGACACGGCGCGGTACTTAGCAATTTTATCGTTCCAGCGATACCTAAGCGACTCGCCGGAAGTTAACTCGGTAAATACGCGTCCGAGAGAACTGGCGTCACGACACACGGTTTCGTATGCACAGTTTACCACGAATATAACGTTTAAAATCATCTAGGAACGATAGGAAAAAAGTTTACTCTTACCGCGAACCGTCTAACCGACACGGCGCGGTACTTAGCAATTTTATCGTTCCAGCGATACCTAAGCGACTCGCCGGAAGTTAACTCGGTAAATACGCGTCCGAGAGAACTGGCGTCACGACACACGGTTTCGTATGCACAGTTTACCACGAATATAACGTTTAAAATCATCTAGGAACGATAGGAAAAAAGTTTACTCTTACCGCGAACCGTCTAACCGACACGGCGCGGTACTTAGCAATTTTATCGTTCCAGCGATACCTAAGCGACTCGCCGGAAGTTAACTCGCTTATAACTCGGTAAATACGCGTCCGAGAGAACTGGCGTCACGACACACGGTTTCGTAT
>CAKAJI010000022.1:90000-92500 GCA_916610255.1 Lasioglossum lativentre
TTGTCTATGATCCCCGTCGTTTTCAGAATTCCCCTCCGCGTTTTCCATTTTAAAGGTTTTTCAATGTACTGTTCGCCCGGCCGTGTCAGGTACGTGCTGTCTCCGCGCGTGCGTACTCTGCGCGGTTTCCGTTTCCACGGACGACTGTGTCGTCCTTAAAAACGACGCCTGAATCTCCTTCGCGCGCTGGTTGGAGTTTTCAGGTATCGGCGTTCTTACGAACCGCAGAACAAAGAGACAAAATATACATATATTGATTACAAATCAAAATTATACGATTACCCTGAACGGTGGATCACTTGGCTCGTGGGTCGATGAAGAACGCAGCTAATTGCGCGTCAACGTGTGAACTGCAGGACACATGAACATCGACATTTCGAACGCACATTGCGGTCCACGGATACAATTCCTGGACCACGCCTGGCTGAGGGTCGTTTACGTAACCAAATACTGCTTGCGTTGCTCTTGTAAGTCCCCGCCGTCGCTTACCTCTCCAATATTTATAAAATTGGAGGGCGCAAGAGCGTTTCTGAGTCGGGTTGCGAAGATGCTCTACGTACGAGCGAATGATGGGCGTTTCGTCGGCGTTTGACGCGGTTCTGTGAAAATTGTAAATTTTGCATTGCGTCTAACAGTTTCGCGAGAATAGTAGAGAGATTGGTATTCTCACATTCGGACTTGCGTGAGTGTTTTGCGGTGTCGCGAGTCGTACGACCGACCGCCCGTAAGACACCGCTCCGACGAGTTCGACATCTCTCACTTTCTCTGTGAAACGATTCGCATTGCGAAAGAAGCGTTTCACTCGTGAACATTCAACGCGCTCCCGACGTCGCCTGAAATGATGCGTATACGAAAGAGGTATAAAGAGTCAGTCTTTAAGAGACTATACAGATAATGGACACAAAAATAAAGAGAAGATACAGACACCCGTGTATAAAATCTGTGTGGTGTGCGATGTAAGCCCCAGGGAGATATATATATATAAAGAGAAATACGCTTGTGCGTGGATGTGTTTCTGTCTCTACATATTTAACATGCATGCGGAGGGTCGTCGTTGCCTAGCGACTTCTCGACAAACATTGTGAGAGTCCTTCGAGAAGAGAAAAAAGACGTTGGTCTCTCGTTCTACGAACGCTTGGATAATCGATGGACAGCGGAGCAACGCTAAATTGTGCGGGACGAGCACGCGTACTTGTATCGGGTTGAATAAAATTTCCCCGTCGTCGCGTGTCCTCGCTAATCAGCGTGTTGCCATTCCATCGCCACGTTCGTTGAATTGAATGACGACCGCGCGAGATCTCTCTCGTGTCTCTTTGGTTTGATCGAGATATGATGTCGTCTGTGCGCAACGTTTCTGTACCCCCGTGTGTGTCTAGAGTGTGTTAGAGAGAAAGAAATCCCACCGAGAGTTAATATTTTATATATACTCCTCTATTGGAGTGGCTTTCGAACTTCATTGTCACGCACAAGAGAGATTAGCACCGCGGAGAAGGTAAATGACCTTTGTCGGTCGCCCCATGTCATTTTTTTTTCTTCATTTGCGATCGCGAAACCGCGCGATCTGCCGGTCGTCCAGTCCCCGGAAGTTCTTTTCGACGGACGTTAAAGTTTAACCGGCGGATCGTCTAGCGAGAGTTTCCGATCGACGAGCAATATGAAGAGAAAGAAAGAGAGACACTTTGGTGTGGCGCATAAGACATATTGGTTTCATTAAGCTTCTTCGTCGAGTAGTGGTGTTTTGTTTTTTTTTTTGTGCTCCTCTGTACGTGTTCTCGTGCGTACTTTTTAATGCTCTTTCGGCGAAATATACGAAAGATTTTTTTTTTCACGTTAGACGACCTCAGAGTAGCGAGATTACCCGCTGAATTTAAGCATATTACTAAGCGGAGGAAAAGAAACTAACAAGGATTTCCTTAGTAGCGGCGAGCGAACAGGAATTAGCCCAGCACTGAATCCCGCGGTTCTGCCGTTGGGAAATGTAGTGTTTAGGAGGGTCAATTTATCCCGTGACGTCGAACCGCGTCCAAGTCCATCTTGAATGGGGCCATTTACCCGTAGAGGGTGCCAGGCCCGTAGCGACCGGTACGCGTTTCGGGAGGACCTCTCCTTAGAGTCGGGTTGCTTGAGAGTGCAGCCCTAAGTGGGTGGTAAACTCCATCTAAGGCTAAATATGACCACGAGACCGATAGCGAACAAGTACCCGTAGAGGGAAAGTTGAAAAGAACTTTGAAGAGAGAGTTCAAGAGTACGTGAAACCGTTCAGGGGTAAACCTGAGAAACCCAAAAGATCGAATGGGGAGATTCATCGTCCGACGAAGCTGGCTTCCGTTGGTGCGCAGATACCCCGCAATGGGCCTTCGTGGTTCCAGTGCGAGGGTACACCATCTTCGGCAAATGTTCCGGCTACGTAGTCGTGCCACTTCTCCCTTAGTAGAACGTCGCGACCCCGTGGCGTGTCGGGCTACGGCCCGAGTTGTTGCCTGTCGGGTCGCTTACATGC
>CAKAJI010000022.1:97500-112500 GCA_916610255.1 Lasioglossum lativentre
TAGCAATTTTATCGTTCCAGCGATACCTAAGCGACTCGCCGGAAGTTAACTCGGTAAATACGCGTCCGAGAGAACTGGCGTCACGACACACGGTTTCGTATGCACAGTTTACCACGAATATAACGTTTAAAATCATCTAGGAACGATAGGAAAAAAGTTTACTCTTACCGCGAACCGTCTAACCGACACGGCGCGGTACTTAGCAATTTTATCGTTCCAGCGATACCTAAGCGACTCGCCGGAAGTTAACTCGGTAAATACGCGTCCGAGAGAACTGGCGTCACGACACACTCGGTTTCGTATGCACAGTTTACCACGAATATAACGTTTAAAATCATCTAGGAACGATAGGAAAAAAGTTTACTCTTACCGCGAACCGTCTAACCGACACGGCGCGGTACTTAGCAATTTTATCGTTCCAGCGATACCTAAGCGACTCGCCGGAAGTTAACTCGGTAAATACGCGTCCGAGAGAACTGGCGTCACGACACACGGTTTCGTATGCACAGTTTACCACGAATATAACGTTTAAAATCATCTAGGAACGATAGGAAAAAAGTTTACTCTTACCGCGAACCGTCTAACCGACACGGCGCGGTACTTAGCAATTTTATCGTTCCAGCGATACCTAAGCGACTCGCCGGAAGTTAACTCGGTAAATACGCGTCCGAGAGAACTGGCGTCACGACACACGGTTTCGTATGCACAGTTTACCACGAATATAACGTTTAAAATCATCTAGGAACGATAGGAAAAAAGTTTACTCTTACCGCGAACCGTCTAACCGACACGGCGCGGTACTTAGCAATTTTATCGTTCCAGCGATACCTAAGCGACTCGCCGGAAGTTAACTCGGTAAATACGCGTCCGAGAGAACTGGCGTCACGACACACGGTTTCGTATGCACAGTTTACCACGAATATAACGTTTAAAATCATCTAGGAACGATAGGAAAAAAGTTTACTCTTACCGCGAACCGTCTAACCGACACGGCGCGGTACTTAGCAATTTTATCGTTCCAGCGATACCTAAGCGACTCGCCGGAAGTTAACTCGGTAAATACGCGTCCGAGAGAACTGGCGTCACGACACACGGTTTCGTATGCACAGTTTACCACGAATATAACGTTTAAAATCATCTAGGAACGATAGGAAAAAAGTTTACTCTTACCGCGAACCGTCTAACCGACACGGCGCGGTACTTAGCAATTTTATCGTTCCAGCGATACCTAAGCGACTCGCCGGAAGTTAACTCGGTAAATAAGCGTCCGAGAGAACTGGCGTCACGACACACGGTTTCGTATGCACAGTTTACCACGAATATAACGTTTAAAATCATCTAGGAACGATAGGAAAAAAGTTTACTCTTACCGCGAACCGTCTAACCGACACGGCGCGGTACTTAGCAATTTTATCGTTCCAGCGATACCTAAGCGACTCGCCGGAAGTTAACTCGGTAAATACGCGTCCGAGAGAACTGGCGTCACGACACACGGTTTCGTATGCACAGTTTACCACGAATATAACGTTTAAAATCATCTAGGAACGATAGGAAAAAAGTTTACTCTTACCGCGAACCGTCTAACCGACACGGCGCGGTACTTAGCAATTTTATCGTTCCAGCGATACCTAAGCGACTCGCCGGAAGTTAACTCGCTTATAACTCGGTAAATACGCGTCCGAGAGAACTGGCGTCACGACACACGGTTTCGTATGCACAGTTTACCACGAATATAACGTTTAAAATCATCTAGGAACGATAGGAAAAAAGTTTACTCTTACCGCGAACCGTCTAACCGACACGGCGCGGTACTTAGCAATTTTATCGTTCCAGCGATACCTAAGCGACTCGCCGGAAGTTAACTCGGTAAATACGCGTCCGAGAGAACTGGCGTCACGACACACGGTTTCGTATGCACAGTTTACCACGAATATAACGTTTAAAATCATCTAGGAACGATAGGAAAAAAGTTTACTCTTACCGCGAACCGTCTAACCGACACGGCGCGGTACTTAGCAATTTTATCGTTCCAGCGATACCTAAGCGACTCGCCGGAAGTTAACTCGGTAAATACGCGTCCGAGAGAACTGGCGTCACGACACACGGTTTCGTATGCACAGTTTACCACGAATATAACGTTTAAAATCATCTAGGAACGATAGGAAAAAAGTTTACTCTTACCGCGAACCGTCTAACCGACACGGCGCGGTACTTAGCAATTTTATCGTTCCAGCGATACCTAAGCGACTCGCCGGAAGTTAACTCGGTAAATACGCGTCCGAGAGAACTGGCGTCACGACACACGGTTTCGTATGCACAGTTTACCACGAATATAACGTTTAAAATCATCTAGGAACGATAGGAAAAAAGTTTACTCTTACCGCGAACCGTCTAACCGACACGGCGCGGTACTTAGCAATTTTATCGTTCCAGCGATACCTAAGCGACTCGCCGGAAGTTAACTCGCTTATAACTCGGTAAATACGCGTCCGAGAGAACTGGCGTCACGACACACGGTTTCGTATGCACAGTTTACCACGAATATAACGTTTAAAATCATCTAGGAACGATAGGAAAAAAGTTTACTCTTACCGCGAACCGTCTAACCGACACGGCGCGGTACTTAGCAATTTTATCGTTCCAGCGATACCTAAGCGACTCGCCGGAAGTTAACTCGGTAAATACGCGTCCGAGAGAACTGGCGTCACGACACACGGTTTCGTATGCACAGTTTACCACGAATATAACGTTTAAAATCATCTAGGAACGATAGGAAAAAAGTTTACTCTTACCGCGAACCGTCTAACCGACACGGCGCGGTACTTAGCAATTTTATCGTTCCAGCGATACCTAAGCGACTCGCCGGAAGTTAACTCGGTAAATACGCGTCCGAGAGAACTGGCGTCACGACACACGGTTTCGTATGCACAGTTTACCACGAATATAACGTTTAAAATCATCTAGGAACGATAGGAAAAAAGTTTACTCTTACCGCGAACCGTCTAACCGACACGGCGCGGTACTTAGCAATTTTATCGTTCCAGCGATACCTAAGCGACTCGCCGGAAGTTAACTCGGTAAATACGCGTCCGAGAGAACTGGCGTCACGACACACGGTTTCGTATGCACAGTTTACCACGAATATAACGTTTAAAATCATCTAGGAACGATAGGAAAAAAGTTTACTCTTACCGCGAACCGTCTAACCGACACGGCGCGGTACTTAGCAATTTTATCGTTCCAGCGATACCTAAGCGACTCGCCGGAAGTTAACTCGGTAAATACGCGTCCGAGAGAACTGGCGTCACGACACACGGTTTCGTATGCACAGTTTACCACGAATATAACGTTTAAAATCATCTAGGAACGATAGGAAAAAAGTTTACTCTTACCGCGAACCGTCTAACCGACACGGCGCGGTACTTAGCAATTTTATCGTTCCAGCGATACCTAAGCGACTCGCCGGAAGTTAACTCGCTTATAACTCGGTAAATACGCGTCCGAGAGAACTGGCGTCACGACACACGGTTTCGTATGCACAGTTTACCACGAATATAACGTTTAAAATCATCTAGGAACGATAGGAAAAAAGTTTACTCTTACCGCGAACCGTCTAACCGACACGGCGCGGTACTTAGCAATTTTATCGTTCCAGCGATACCTAAGCGACTCGCCGGAAGTTAACTCGGTAAATACGCGTCCGAGAGAACTGGCGTCACGACACACGGTTTCGTATGCACAGTTTACCACGAATATAACGTTTAAAATCATCTAGGAACGATAGGAAAAAAGTTTACTCTTACCGCGAACCGTCTAACCGACACGGCGCGGTACTTAGCAATTTTATCGTTCCAGCGATACCTAAGCGACTCGCCGGAAGTTAACTCGGTAAATACGCGTCCGAGAGAACTGGCGTCACGACACACGGTTTCGTATGCACAGTTTACCACGAATATAACGTTTAAAATCATCTAGGAACGATAGGAAAAAAGTTTACTCTTACCGCGAACCGTCTAACCGACACGGCGCGGTACTTAGCAATTTTATCGTTCCAGCGATACCTAAGCGACTCGCCGGAAGTTAACTCGCTTATAACTCGGTAAATACGCGTCCGAGAGAACTGGCGTCACGACACACGGTTTCGTATGCACAGTTTACCACGAATATAACGTTTAAAATCATCTAGGAACGATAGGAAAAAAGTTTACTCTTACCGCGAACCGTCTAACCGACACGGCGCGGTACTTAGCAATTTTATCGTTCCAGCGATACCTAAGCGACTCGCCGGAAGTTAACTCGGTAAATACGCGTCCGAGAGAACTGGCGTCACGACACACGGTTTCGTATGCACAGTTTACCACGAATATAACGTTTAAAATCATCTAGGAACGATAGGAAAAAAGTTTACTCTTACCGCGAACCGTCTAACCGACACGGCGCGGTACTTAGCAATTTTATCGTTCCAGCGATACCTAAGCGACTCGCCGGAAGTTAACTCGGTAAATACGCGTCCGAGAGAACTGGCGTCACGACACACGGTTTCGTATGCACAGTTTACCACGAATATAACGTTTAAAATCATCTAGGAACGATAGGAAAAAAGTTTACTCTTACCGCGAACCGTCTAACCGACACGGCGCGGTACTTAGCAATTTTATCGTTCCAGCGATACCTAAGCGACTCGCCGGAAGTTAACTCGGTAAATACGCGTCCGAGAGAACTGGCGTCACGACACACGGTTTCGTATGCACAGTTTACCACGAATATAACGTTTAAAATCATCTAGGAACGATAGGAAAAAAGTTTACTCTTACCGCGAACCGTCTAACCGACACGGGGCGGTACTTAGCAATTTTATCGTTCCAGCGATACCTAAGCGACTCGCCGGAAGTTAACTCGGTAAATACGCGTCAGAGAGAACTGGCGTCACGACACACGGTTTCGTATGCACAGTTTACCACGAATATAACGTTTAAAATCATCTAGGAACGATAGGAAAAAAGTTTACTCTTACCGCGAACCGTCTAACCGACACGGCGCGGTACTTAGCAATTTTATCGTTCCAGCGATACCTAAGCGACTCGCCGGAAGTTAACTCGGTAAATACGCGTCCGAGAGAACTGGCGTCACGACACACGGTTTCGTATGCACAGTTTACCACGAATATAACGTTTAAAATCATCTAGGAACGATAGGAAAAAAGTTTACTCTTACCGCGAACCGTCTAACCGACACGGCGCGGTACTTAGCAATTTTATCGTTCCAGCGATACCTAAGCGACTCGCCGGAAGTTAACTCGGTAAATACGCGTCCGAGAGAACTGGCGTCACGACACACGGTTTCGTATGCACAGTTTACCACGAATATAACGTTTAAAATCATCTAGGAACGATAGGAAAAAAGTTTACTCTTACCGCGAACCGTCTAACCGACACGGCGCGGTACTTAGCAATTTTATCGTTCCAGCGATACCTAAGCGACTCGCCGGAAGTTAACTCGGTAAATACGCGTCCGAGAGAACTGGCGTCACGACACACGGTTTCGTATGCACAGTTTACCACGAATATAACGTTTAAAATCATCTAGGAACGATAGGAAAAAAGTTTACTCTTACCGCGAACCGTCTAACCGACACGGCGCGGTACTTAGCAATTTTATCGTTCCAGCGATACCTAAGCGACTCGCCGGAAGTTAACTCGCTAATAACTCGGTAAATACGCGTCCGAGAGAACTGGCGTCACGACACACGGTTTCGTATGCACAGTTTACCACGAATATAACGTTTAAAATCATCTAGGAACGATAGGAAAAAAGTTTACTCTTACCGCGAACCGTCTAACCGACACGGCGCGGTACTTAGCAATTTTATCGTTCCAGCGATACCTAAGCGACTCGCCGGAAGTTAACTCGGTAAATACGCGTCCGAGAGAACTGGCGTCACGACACACGGTTTCGTATGCACAGTTTACCACGAATATAACGTTTAAAATCATCTAGGAACGATAGGAAAAAAGTTTACTCTTACCGCGAACCGTCTAACCGACACGGCGCGGTACTTAGCAATTTTATCGTTCCAGCGATACCTAAGCGACTCGCCGGAAGTTAACTCGGTAAATACGCGTCCGAGAGAACTGGCGTCACGACACACGGTTTCGTATGCACAGTTTACCACGAATATAACGTTTAAAATCATCTAGGAACGATAGGAAAAAAGTTTACTCTTACCGCGAACCGTCTAACCGACACGGCGCGGTACTTAGCAATTTTATCGTTCCAGCGATACCTAAGCGACTCGCCGGAAGTTAACTCGCTTATAACTCGGTAAATACGCGTCCGAGAGAACTGGCGTCACGACACACGGTTTCGTATGCACAGTTTACCACGAATATAACGTTTAAAATCATCTAGGAACGATAGGAAAAAAGTTTACTCTTACCGCGAACCGTCTAACCGACACGGCGCGGTACTTAGCAATTTTATCGTTCCAGCGATACCTAAGCGACTCGCCGGAAGTTAACTCGGTAAATACGCGTCCGAGAGAACTGGCGTCACGACACACGGTTTCGTATGCACAGTTTACCACGAATATAACGTTTAAAATCATCTAGGAACGATAGGAAAAAAGTTTACTCTTACCGCGAACCGTCTAACCGACACGGCGCGGTACTTAGCAATTTTATCGTTCCAGCGATACCTAAGCGACTCGCCGGAAGTTAACTCGGTAAATACGCGTCCGAGAGAACTGGCGTCACGACACACGGTTTCGTATGCACAGTTTACCACGAATATAACGTTTAAAATCATCTAGGAACGATAGGAAAAAAGTTTACTCTTACCGCGAACCGTCTAACCGACACGGCGCGGTACTTAGCAATTTTATCGTTCCAGCGATACCTAAGCGACTCGCCGGAAGTTAACTCGGTAAATACGCGTCCGAGAGAACTGGCGTCACGACACACGGTTTCGTATGCACAGTTTACCACGAATATAACGTTTAAAATCATCTAGGAACGATAGGAAAAAAGTTTACTCTTACCGCGAACCGTCTAACCGACACGGCGCGGTACTTAGCAATTTTATCGTTCCAGCGATACCTAAGCGACTCGCCGGAAGTTAACTCGGTAAATACGCGTCCGAGAGAACTGGCGTCACGACACACGGTTTCGTATGCACAGTTTACCACGAATATAACGTTTAAAATCATCTAGGAACGATAGGAAAAAAGTTTACTCTTACCGCGAACCGTCTAACCGACACGGCGCGGTACTTAGCAATTTTATCGTTCCAGCGATACCTAAGCGACTCGCCGGAAGTTAACTCGGTAAATACGCGTCCGAGAGAACTGGCGTCACGACACACGGTTTCGTATGCACAGTTTACCACGAATATAACGTTTAAAATCATCTAGGAACGATAGGAAAAAAGTTTACTCTTACCGCGAACCGTCTAACCGACACGGCGCGGTACTTAGCAATTTTATCGTTCCAGCGATACCTAAGCGACTCGCCGGAAGTTAACTCGGTAAATACGCGTCCGAGAGAACTGGCGTCACGACACACGGTTTCGTATGCACAGTTTACCACGAATATAACGTTTAAAATCATCTAGGAACGATAGGAAAAAAGTTTACTCTTACCGCGAACCGTCTAACCGACACGGCGCGGTACTTAGCAATTTTATCGTTCCAGCGATACCTAAGCGACTCGCCGGAAGTTAACTCGGTAAATACGCGTCCGAGAGAACTGGCGTCACGACACACGGTTTCGTATGCACAGTTTACCACGAATATAACGTTTAAAATCATCTAGGAACGATAGGAAAAAAGTTTACTCTTACCGCGAACCGTCTAACCGACACGGCGCGGTACTTAGCAATTTTATCGTTCCAGCGATACCTAAGCGACTCGCCGGAAGTTAACTCGGTAAATACGCGTCCGAGAGAACTGGCGTCACGACACACGGTTTCGTATGCACAGTTTACCACGAATATAACGTTTAAAATCATCTAGGAACGATAGGAAAAAAGTTTACTCTTACCGCGAACCGTCTAACCGACACGGCGCGGTACTTAGCAATTTTATCGTTCCAGCGATACCTAAGCGACTCGCCGGAAGTTAACTCGGTAAATACGCGTCCGAGAGAACTGGCGTCACGACACACGGTTTCGTATGCACAGTTTACCACGAATATAACGTTTAAAATCATCTAGGAACGATAGGAAAAAAGTTTACTCTTACCGCGAACCGTCTAACCGACACGGCGCGGTACTTAGCAATTTTATCGTTCCAGCGATACCTAAGCGACTCGCCGGAAGTTAACTCGGTAAATACGCGTCCGAGAGAACTGGCGTCACGACACACGGTTTCGTATGCACAGTTTACCACGAATATAACGTTTAAAATCATCTAGGAACGATAGGAAAAAAGTTTACTCTTACCGCGAACCGTCTAACCGACACGGCGCGGTACTTAGCAATTTTATCGTTCCAGCGATACCTAAGCGACTCGCCGGAAGTTAACTCGGTAAATACGCGTCCGAGAGAACTGGCGTCACGACACACGGTTTCGTATGCACAGTTTACCACGAATATAACGTTTAAAATCATCTAGGAACGATAGGAAAAAAGTTTACTCTTACCGCGAACCGTCTAACCGACACGGCGCGGTACTTAGCAATTTTATCGTTCCAGCGATACCTAAGCGACTCGCCGGAAGTTAACTCGCTTATAACTCGGTAAATACGCGTCCGAGAGAACTGGCGTCACGACACACGGTTTCGTATGCACAGTTTACCACGAATATAACGTTTAAAATCATCTAGGAACGATAGGAAAAAAGTTTACTCTTACCGCGAACCGTCTAACCGACACGGCGCGGTACTTAGCAATTTTATCGTTCCAGCGATACCTAAGCGACTCGCCGGAAGTTAACTCGGTAAATACGCGTCCGAGAGAACTGGCGTCACGACACACGGTTTCGTATGCACAGTTTACCACGAATATAACGTTTAAAATCATCTAGGAACGATAGGAAAAAAGTTTACTCTTACCGCGAACCGTCTAACCGACACGGCGCGGTACTTAGCAATTTTATCGTTCCAGCGATACCTAAGCGACTCGCCGGAAGTTAACTCGGTAAATACGCGTCCGAGAGAACTGGCGTCACGACACACGGTTTCGTATGCACAGTTTACCACGAATATAACGTTTAAAATCATCTAGGAACGATAGGAAAAAAGTTTACTCTTACCGCGAACCGTCTAACCGACACGGCGCGGTACTTAGCAATTTTATCGTTCCAGCGATACCTAAGCGACTCGCCGGAAGTTAACTCGGTAAATACGCGTCCGAGAGAACTGGCGTCACGACACACGGTTTCGTATGCACAGTTTACCACGAATATAACGTTTAAAATCATCTAGGAACGATAGGAAAAAAGTTTACTCTTACCGCGAACCGTCTAACCGACACGGCGCGGTACTTAGCAATTTTATCGTTCCAGCGATACCTAAGCGACTCGCCGGAAGTTAACTCGGTAAATACGCGTCCGAGAGAACTGGCGTCACGACACACGGTTTCGTATGCACAGTTTACCACGAATATAACGTTTAAAATCATCTAGGAACGATAGGAAAAAAGTTTACTCTTACCGCGAACCGTCTAACCGACACGGCGCGGTACTTAGCAATTTTATCGTTCCAGCGATACCTAAGCGACTCGCCGGAAGTTAACTCGCTTATAACTCGGTAAATACGCGTCCGAGAGAACTGGCGTCACGACACACGGTTTCGTATGCACAGTTTACCACGAATATAACGTTTAAAATCATCTAGGAACGATAGGAAAAAAGTTTACTCTTACCGCGAACCGTCTAACCGACACGGCGCGGTACTTAGCAATTTTATCGTTCCAGCGATACCTAAGCGACTCGCCGGAAGTTAACTCGGTAAATACGCGTCCGAGAGAACTGGCGTCACGACACACGGTTTCGTATGCACAGTTTACCACGAATATAACGTTTAAAATCATCTAGGAACGATAGGAAAAAAGTTTACTCTTACCGCGAACCGTCTAACCGACACGGCGCGGTACTTAGCAATTTTATCGTTCCAGCGATACCTAAGCGACTCGCCGGAAGTTAACTCGCTTATAACTCGGTAAATACGCGTCCGAGAGAACTGGCGTCACGACACACGGTTTCGTATGCACAGTTTACCACGAATATAACGTTTAAAATCATCTAGGAACGATAGGAAAAAAGTTTACTCTTACCGCGAACCGTCTAACCGACACGGCGCGGTACTTAGCAATTTTATCGTTCCAGCGATACCTAAGCGACTCGCCGGAAGTTAACTCGGTAAATACGCGTCCGAGAGAACTGGCGTCACGACACACGGTTTCGTATGCACAGTTTACCACGAATATAACGTTTAAAATCATCTAGGAACGATAGGAAAAAAGTTTACTCTTACCGCGAACCGTCTAACCGACACGGCGCGGTACTTAGCAATTTTATCGTTCCAGCGATACCTAAGCGACTCGCCGGAAGTTAACTCGGTAAATACGCGTCCGAGAGAACTGGCGTCACGACACACGGTTTCGTATGCACAGTTTACCACGAATATAACGTTTAAAATCATCTAGGAACGATAGGAAAAAAGTTTACTCTTACCGCGAACCGTCTAACCGACACGGCGCGGTACTTAGCAATTTTATCGTTCCAGCGATACCTAAGCGACTCGCCGGAAGTTAACTCGGTAAATACGCGTCCGAGAGAACTGGCGTCACGACACACGGTTTCGTATGCACAGTTTACCACGAATATAACGTTTAAAATCATCTAGGAACGATAGGAAAAAAGTTTACTCTTACCGCGAACCGTCTAACCGACACGGCGCGGTACTTAGCAATTTTATCGTTCCAGCGATACCTAAGCGACTCGCCGGAAGTTAACTCGGTAAATACGCGTCCGAGAGAACTGGCGTCACGACACACGGTTTCGTATGCACAGTTTACCACGAATATAACGTTTAAAATCATCTAGGAACGATAGGAAAAAAGTTTACTCTTACCGCGAACCGTCTAACCGACACGGCGCGGTACTTAGCAATTTTATCGTTCCAGCGATACCTAAGCGACTCGCCGGAAGTTAACTCGGTAAATACGCGTCCGAGAGAACTGGCGTCACGACACACGGTTTCGTATGCACAGTTTACCACGAATATAACGTTTAAAATCATCTAGGAACGATAGGAAAAAAGTTTACTCTTACCGCGAACCGTCTAACCGACACGGCGCGGTACTTAGCAATTTTATCGTTCCAGCGATACCTAAGCGACTCGCCGGAAGTTAACTCGCTTATAACTCGGTAAATACGCGTCCGAGAGAACTGGCGTCACGACACACGGTTTCGTATGCACAGTTTACCACGAATATAACGTTTAAAATCATCTAGGAACGATAGGAAAAAAGTTTACTCTTACCGCGAACCGTCTAACCGACACGGCGCGGTACTTAGCAATTTTATCGTTCCAGCGATACCTAAGCGACTCGCCGGAAGTTAACTCGGTAAATACGCGTCCGAGAGAACTGGCGTCACGACACACGGTTTCGTATGCACAGTTTACCACGAATATAACGTTTAAAATCATCTAGGAACGATAGGAAAAAAGTTTACTCTTACCGCGAACCGTCTAACCGACACGGCGCGGTACTTAGCAATTTTATCGTTCCAGCGATACCTAAGCGACTCGCCGGAAGTTAACTCGCTTATAACTCGGTAAATACGCGTCCGAGAGAACTGGCGTCACGACACACGGTTTCGTATGCACAGTTTACCACGAATATAACGTTTAAAATCATCTAGGAACGATAGGAAAAAAAGTTTACTCTTACCGCGAACCGTCTAACCGACACGGCGCGGTACTTAGCAATTTTATCGTTCCAGCGATACCTAAGCGACTCGCCGGAAGTTAACTCGGTAAATACGCGTCCGAGAGAACTGGCGTCACGACACACGGTTTCGTATGCACAGTTTACCACGAATATAACGTTTAAAATCATCTAGGAACGATAGGAAAAAAGTTTACTCTTACCGCGAACCGTCTAACCGACACGGCGCGGTACTTAGCAATTTTATCGTTCCAGCGATACCTAAGCGACTCGCCGGAAGTTAACTCGGTAAATACGCGTCCGAGAGAACTGGCGTCACGACACACGGTTTCGTATGCACAGTTTACCACGAATATAACGTTTAAAATCATCTAGGAACGATAGAAAAAAAGTTTACTCTTACCGCGAACCGTCTAACCGACACGGCGCGGTACTTAGCAATTTTATCGTTCCAGCGATACCTAAGCGACTCGCCGGAAGTTAACTCGGTAAATACGCGTCCGAGAGAACTGGCGTCACGACACACGGTTTCGTATGCACAGTTTACCACGAATATAACGTTTAAAATCATCTAGGAACGATAGGAAAAAAGTTTACTCTTACCGCGAACCGTCTAACCGACACGGCGCGGTACTTAGCAATTTTATCGTTCCAGCGATACCTAAGCGACTCGCCGGAAGTTAACTCGGTAAATACGCGTCCGAGAGAACTGGCGTCACGACACACGGTTTTCGTATGCACAGTTTACCACGAATATAACGTTTAAAATCATCTAGGAACGATAGGAAAAAAGTTTACTCTTACCGCGAACCGTCTAACCGACACGGCGCGGTACTTAGCAATTTTATCGTTCCAGCGATACCTAAGCGACTCGCCGGAAGTTAACTCGGTAAATACGCGTCCGAGAGAACTGGCGTCACGACACACGGTTTCGTATGCACAGTTTACACGAATATAACGTTTAAAATCATCTAGGAACGATAGGAAAAAAGTTTACTCTTACCGCGAACCGTCTAACCGACACGGCGCGGTACTTAGCAATTTATCGTTCCAGCGATACCTAAGCGACTCGCCGGAAGTTAACTCGCTTATAACTCGGTAAATACGCGTCCGAGAGAACTGGCGTCACGACACACGGTTTCGTATGCACAGTTTACCACGAATATAACGTTTAAAATCATCTAGGAACGATAGGAAAAAAGTTTACTCTTACCGCGAACCGTCTAACCGACACGGCGCGGTACTTAGCAATTTTATCGTTCCAGCGATACCTAAGCGACTCGCCGGAAGTTAACTCGGTAAATACGCGTCCGAGAGAACTGGCGTCACGACACACGGTTTCGTATGCTCAGTTTACCACGAATATAACGTTTAAAATCATCTAGGAACGATAGGAAAAAAGTTTACTCTTACCGCGTACCGTCTAACCGACACGGCGCGGTACTTAGCAATTTTATCGTTCCAGCGATACCTAAGCGACTCGCCGGAAGTTAACTCGGTAAATACGCGTCCGAGAGAACTGGCGTCACGACACACGGTTTCGTATGCACAGTTTACCACGAATATAACGTTTAAAATCATCTAGGAACGATAGGAAAAAAGTTTACTCTTACCGCGAACCGTCTAACCGACACGGGCGCGGTACTTAGCAATTTTATCGTTCCAGCGATACCTAAGCGACTCGCCGGAAGTTAACTCGGTAAATACGCGTCCGAGAGAACTGGCGTCACGACACACGGTTTCGTATGCACAGTTTACCACGAATATAACGTTTAAAATCATCTAGGAACGATAGGAAAAAAGTTTACTCTTACCGCGAACCGTCTAACCGACACGGCGCGGTACTTAGCAATTTTATCGTTCCAGCGATACCTAAGCGACTCGCCGGAAGTTAACTCGGTAAATACGCGTCCGAGAGAACTGGCGTCACGACACACGGTTTCGTATGCACAGTTTACCACGAATATAACGTTTAAAATCATCTAGGAACGATAGGAAAAAAGTTTACTCTTACCGCGAACCGTCTAACCGACACGGCGCGGTACTTAGCAATTTTATCGTTCCAGCGATACCTAAGCGACTCGCCGGAAGTTAACTCGGTAAATACGCGTCCGAGAGAACTGGCGTCACGACACACGGTTTCGTATGCACAGTTTACCACGAATATAACGTTTAAAATCATCTAGGAACGATAGGAAAAAAGTTTACTCTTACCGCGAACCGTCTAACCGACACGGCGCGGTACTTAGCAATTTTATCGTTCCAGCGATACCTAAGCGACTCGCCGGAAGTTAACTCGGTAAATACGCGTCCGAGAGAACTGGCGTCACGACACACGGTTTCGTATGCACAGTTTACCACGAATATAACGTTTAAAATCATCTAGGAACGATAGGAAAAAAGTTTACTCTTACCGCGAACCGTCTAACCGACACGGCGCGGTACTTAGCAATTTTATCGTTCCAGCGATACCTAAGCGACTCGCCGGAAGTTAACTCGCTTATAACTCGGTAAATACGCGTCCGAGAGAACTGGCGTCACGACACACGGTTTCGTATGCACAGTTTACCACGAATATAACGTTTAAAATCATCTAGGAACGATAGGAAAAAAGTTTACTCTTACCGCGAACCGTCTAACCGACACGGCGCGGTACTTAGCAATTTTATCGTTCCAGCGATACCTAAGCGACTCGCCGGAAGTTAACTCGGTAAATACGCGTCCGAGAGAACTGGCGTCACGACACACGGTTTCGTATGCACAGTTTACCACGAATATAACGTTTAAAATCATCTAGGAACGATAGGAAAAAAGTTTACTCTTACCGCGAACCGTCTAACCGACACGGCGCGGTACTTAGCAATTTATCGTTCCAGCGATACCTAAGCGACTCGCCGGAAGTTAACTCGGTAAATACGCGTCCGAGAGAACTGGCGTCACGACACACGGTTTCGTATGCACAGTTTACCACGAATATAACGTTTAAAATCATCTAGGAACGATAGGAAAAAAGTTTACTCTTACCGCGAACCGTCTAACCGACACGGCGCTGGTACTTAGCAATTTTATCGTTCCAGCGATACCTAAGCGACTCGCCGGAAGTTAACTCGG
>CAKAJI010000022.1:125000-140000 GCA_916610255.1 Lasioglossum lativentre
CGTTTAAAATCATCTAGGAACGATAGGAAAAAAGTTTACTCTTACCGCGAACCGTCTAACCGACACGGCGCGGTACTTAGCAAATTTATCGTTCCAGCGATACCTAAGCGACTCGCCGGAAGTTAACTCGGTAAATACGCGTCCGAGAGAACTGGCGTCACGACACACGGTTTCGTATGCACAGTTTACCACGAATATAACGTTTAAAATCATCTAGGAACGATAGGAAAAAAGTTTACTCTTACCGCGAACCGTCTAACCGACACGGCGCGGTACTTAGCAATTTTATCGTTCCAGCGATACCTAAGCGACTCGCCGGAAGTTAACTCGGTAAATACGCGTCCGAGAGAACTGGCGTCACGACACACGGTTTCGTATGCACAGTTTACCACGAATATAACGTTTAAAATCATCTAGGAACGATAGGAAAAAAGTTTACTCTTACCGCGAACCGTCTAACCGACACGGCGCGGTACTTAGCAATTTTATCGTTCCAGCGATACCTAAGCGACTCGCCGGAAGTTAACTCGGTAAATACGCGTCCGAGAGAACTGGCGTCACGACACACGGTTTCGTATGCACAGTTTACCACGTATTTTACGTTTAAAATCATCTAGGAACGATAGGAAAAAAGTTTACTCTTACCGCGAACCGTCTAACCGACACGGCGCGGTACTTAGCAATTTTATCGTTCCAGCGATACCTAAGCGACTCGCCGGAAGTTAACTCGGTAAATACGCGTCCGAGAGAACTGGCGTCACGACACACGGTTTCGTATGCACAGTTTACCACGAATATAACGTTTAAAATCATCTAGGAACGATAGGAAAAAAGTTTACTCTTACCGCGAACCGTCTAACCGACACGGCGCGGTACTTAGCAATTTTATCGTTCCAGCGATACCTAAGCGACTCGCCGGAAGTTAACTCGGTAAATACGCGTCCGAGAGAACTGGCGTCACGACACACGGTTTCGTATGCACAGTTTACCACGAATATAACGTTTAAAATCATCTAGGAACGATAGGAAAAAAGTTTACTCTTACCGCGAACCGTCTAACCGACACGGCGCGGTACTTAGCAATTTTATCGTTCCAGCGATACCTAAGCGACTCGCCGGAAGTTAACTCGGTAAATACGCGTCCGAGAGAACTGGCGTCACGACACACGGTTTCGTATGCACAGTTTACCACGAATATAACGTTTAAAATCATCTAGGAACGATAGGAAAAAAGTTTACTCTTACCGCGACCCGTCTAACCGACACGGCGCGGTACTTAGCAATTTTATCGTTCCAGCGATACCTAAGCGACTCGCCGGAAGTTAACTCGGTAAATACGCGTCCGAGAGAACTGGCGTCACGACACACGGTTTCGTATGCACAGTTTACCACGAATATAACGTTTAAAATCATCTAGGAACGATAGGAAAAAAGTTTACTCTTACCGCGAACCGTCTAACCGACACGGCGCGGTACTTAGCAATTTTATCGTTCCAGCGATACCTATGCGACTCGCCGGAAGTTAACTCGGTAAATACGCGTCCGAGAGAACTGGCGTCACGACACACGGTTTCGTATGCACAGTTTACCACGAATATAACGTTTAAAATCATCTAGGAACGATAGGAAAAAAGTTTACTCTTACCGCGAACCGTCTAACCGACACGGCGCGGTACTTAGCAATTTTATCGTTCCAGCGATACCTAAGCGACTCGCCGGAAGTTAACTCGGTAAATACGCGTCCGAGAGAACTGGCGTCACGACACACGGTTTCGTATGCACAGTTTACCACGAATATAACGTTTAAAATCATCTAGGAACGATAGGAAAAAAGTTTACTCTTACCGCGAACCGTCTAACCGACACGGCGCGGTACTTAGCAATTTTATCGTTCCAGCGATACCTAAGCGACTCGCCGGAAGTTAACTCGGTAAATACGCGTCCGAGAGAACTGGCGTCACGACACACGGTTTCGTATGCACAGTTTACCACGAATATAACGTTTAAAATCATCTAGGAACGATAGGAAAAAAGTTTACTCTTACCGCGAACCGTCTAACCGACACGGCGCGGTACTTAGCAATTTTATCGTTCCAGCGATACCTAAGCGACTCGCCGGAAGTTAACTCGGTAAATACGCGTCCGAGAGAACTGGCGTCACGACACACGGTTTCGTATGCACAGTTTACCACGAATATAACGTTTAAAATCATCTAGGAACGATAGGAAAAAAGTTTACTCTTACCGCGAACCGTCTAACCGACACGGCGCGGTACTTAGCAATTTTATCGTTCCAGCGATACCTAAGCGACTCGCCGGAAGTTAACTCGGTAAATACGCGTCCGAGAGAACTGGCGTCACGACACACGGTTTCGTATGCACAGTTTACCACGAATATAACGTTTAAAATCATCTAGGAACGATAGGAAAAAAGTTTACTCTTACCGCGAACCGTCTAACCGACACGGCGCGGTACTTAGCAATTTTATCGTTCCAGCGATACCTAAGCGACTCGCCGGAAGTTAACTCGGTAAATACGCGTCCGAGAGAACTGGCGTCACGACACACGGTTTCGTATGCACTGTTTACCACGAATATAACGTTTAAAATCATCTAGGAACGATAGGAAAAAAGTTTACTCTTACCGCGAACCGTCTAACCGACACGGCGCGGTACTTAGCAATTTTATCGTTCCAGCGATACCTAAGCGACTCGCCGGAAGTTAACTCGGTAAATACGCGTCCGAGAGAACTGGCGTCACGACACACGGTTTCGTATGCACAGTTTACCACGAATATAACGTTTAAAATCATCTAGGAACGATAGGAAAAAAGTTTACTCTTACCGCGAACCGTCTAACCGACACGGCGCGGTACTTAGCAATTTTATCGTTCCAGCGATACCTAAGCGACTCGCCGGAAGTTAACTCGGTAAATACGCGTCCGAGAGAACTGGCGTCACGACACACGGTTTCGTATGCACAGTTTACCACGAATATAACGTTTAAAATCATCTAGGAACGATAGGAAAAAAGTTTACTCTTACCGCGAACCGTCTAACCGACACGGCGCGGTACTTAGCAATTTTATCGTTCCAGCGATACCTAAGCGACTCGCCGGAAGTTAACTCGGTAAATACGCGTCCGAGAGAACTGGCGTCACGACACACGGTTTCGTATGCACAGTTTACCACGAATATAACGTTTAAAATCATCTAGGAACGATAGGAAAAAAGTTTACTCTTACCGCGAACCGTCTAACCGACACGGCGCGGTACTTAGCAATTTTATCGTTCCAGCGATACCTAAGCGACTCGCCGGAAGTTAACTCGGTAAATACGCGTCCGAGAGAACTGGCGTCACGACACACGGTTTCGTATGCACAGTTTACCACGAATATAACGTTTAAAATCATCTAGGAACGATAGGAAAAAAGTTTACTCTTACCGCGAACCGTCTAACCGACACGGCGCGGTACTTAGCAATTTTATCGTTCCAGCGATACCTAAGCGACTCGCCGGAAGTTAACTCGGTAAATACGCGTCCGAGAGAACTGGCGTCACGACACACGGTTTCGTATGCACAGTTTACCACGAATATAACGTTTAAAATCATCTAGGAACGATAGGAAAAAAGTTTACTCTTACCGCGAACCGTCTAACCGACACGGCGCGGTACTTAGCAATTTTATCGTTCCAGCGATACCTAAGCGACTCGCCGGAAGTTAACTCGGTAAATACGCGTCCGAGAGAACTGGCGTCACGACACACGGTTTCGTATGCACAGTTTACCACGAATATAACGTTTAAAATCATCTAGGAACGATAGGAAAAAAGTTTACTCTTACCGCGAACCGTCTAACCGACACGGCGCGGTACTTAGCAATTTTATCGTTCCAGCGATACCTAAGCGACTCGCCGGAAGTTAACTCGGTAAATACGCGTCCGAGAGAACTGGCGTCACGACACACGGTTTCGTATGCACAGTTTACCACGAATATAACGTTTAAAATCATCTAGGAACGATAGGAAAAAAGTTTACTCTTACCGCGAACCGTCTAACCGACACGGCGCGGTACTTAGCAATTTTATCGTTCCAGCGATACCTAAGCGACTCGCCGGAAGTTAACTCGGTAAATACGCGTCCGAGAGAACTGGCGTCACGACACACGGTTTCGTATGCACAGTTTATCACGAATATAACGTTTAAAATCATCTAGGAACGATAGGAAAAAAGTTTACTCTTACCGCGAACCGTCTAACCGACACGGCGCGGTACTTAGCAATTTTATCGTTCCAGCGATACCTAAGCGACTCGCCGGACGTTAACTCGGTAAATACGCGTCCGAGAGAACTGGCGTCACGACACACGGTTTCGTATGCACAGTTTACCACGAATATAACGTTTAAAATCATCTAGGAACGATAGGAAAAAAGTTTACTCTTACCGCGAACCGTCTAACCGACACGGCGCGGTACTTAGCAATTTTATCGTTCCAGCGATACCTAAGCGACTCGCCGGAAGTTAACTCGGTAAATACGCGTCCGAGAGAACTGGCGTCACGACACACGGTTTCGTATGCACAGTTTACCACGAATATAACGTTTAAAATCATCTAGGAACGATAGGAAAAAAGTTTACTCTTACCGCGAACCGTCTAACCGACACGGCGCGGTACTTAGCAATTTTATCGTTCCAGCGATACCTAAGCGACTCGCCGGAAGTTAACTCGGTAAATACGCGTCCGAGAGAACTGGCGTCACGACACACGGTTTCGTATGCACAGTTTACCACGAATATAACGTTTAAAATCATCTAGGAACGATAGGAAAAAAGTTTACTCTTACCGCGAACCGTCTAACCGACACGGCGCGGTACTTAGCAATTTTATCGTTCCAGCGATACCTAAGCGACTCGCCGGAAGTTAACTCGGTAAATACGCGTCCGAGAGAACTGGCGTCACGACACACGGTTTCGTATGCACAGTTTACCACGAATATAACGTTTAAAATCATCTAGGAACGATAGGAAAAAAGTTTACTCTTACCGCGAACCGTCTAACCGACACGGCGCGGTACTTAGCAATTTTATCGTTCCAGCGATACCTAAGCGACTCGCCGGAAGTTAACTCGGTAAATACGCGTCCGAGAGAACTGGCGTCACGACACACGGTTTCGTATGCACAGTTTACCACGAATATAACGTTTAAAATCATCTAGGAACGATAGGAAAAAAGTTTACTCTTACCGCGAACCGTCTAACCGACACGGCGCGGTACTTAGCAATTTTATCGTTCCAGCGATACCTAAGCGACTCGCCGGAAGTTAACTCGGTAAATACGCGTCCGAGAGAACTGGCGTCACGACACACGGTTTCGTATGCACAGTTTACCACGAATATAACGTTTAAAATCATCTAGGAACGATAGGAAAAAAGTTTACTCTTACCGCGAACCGTCTAACCGACACGGCGCGGTACTTAGCAATTTTATCGTTCCAGCGATACCTAAGCGACTCGCCGGAAGTTAACTCGGTAAATACGCGTCCGAGAGAACTGGCGTCACGACACACGGTTTCGTATGCACAGTTTACCACTAATATAACTTTTAAAATCATCTAGGAACGATAGGAAAAAAGTTTACTCTTACCGCGAACCGTCTAACCGACACGGCGCGGTACTTAGCAATTTTATCGTTCCAGCGATACCTAAGCGACTCGCCGGAAGTTAACTCGGTAAATACGCGTCCGAGAGAACTGGCGTCACGACACACGGTTTCGTATGCACAGTTTACCACGAATATAACGTTTAAAATCATCTAGGAACGATAGGAAAAAAGTTTACTCTTACCGCGAACCGTCTAACCGACACGGCGCGGTACTTAGCAATTTTATCGTTCCAGCGATACCTAAGCGACTCGCCGGAAGTTAACTCGGTAAATACGCGTCCGAGAGAACTGGCGTCACGACACACGGTTTCGTATGCACAGTTTACCACGAATATAACGTTTAAAATCATCTAGGAACGATAGGAAAAAAGTTTACTCTTACCGCGAACCGTCTAACCGACACGGCGCGGTACTTAGCAATTTTATCGTTCCAGCGATACCTAAGCGACTCGCCGGAAGTTAACTCGGTAAATACGCGTCCGAGAGAACTGGCGTCACGACACACGGTTTCGTATGCACAGTTTACCACGAATATAACGTTTAAAATCATCTAGGAACGATAGGAAAAAAGTTTACTCTTACCGCGAACCGTCTAACCGACACGGCGCGGTACTTAGCAATTTTATCGTTCCAGCGATACCTAAGCGACTCGCCGGAAGTTAACTCGGTAAATACGCGTCCGAGAGAACTGGCGTCACGACACACGGTTTCGTATGCACAGTTTACCACGAATATAACGTTTAAAATCATCTAGGAACGATAGGAAAAAAGTTTACTCTTACCGCGAACCGTCTAACCGACACGGCGCGGTACTTAGCAATTTTATCGTTCCAGCGATACCTAAGCGACTCGCCGGAAGTTAACTCGGTAAATACGCGTCCGAGAGAACTGGCGTCACGACACACGGTTTCGTATGCACAGTTTACCACGAATATAACGTTTAAAATCATCTAGGAACGATAGGAAAAAAGTTTACTCTTACCGCGAACCGTCTAACCGACACGGCGCGGTACTTAGCAATTTTATCGTTCCAGCGATACCTAAGCGACTCGCCGGAAGTTAACTCGGTAAATACGCGTCCGAGAGAACTGGCGTCACGACACACGGTTTCGTATGCACAGTTTACCACGAATATAACGTTTAAAATCATCTAGGAACGATAGGAAAAAAGTTTACTCTTACCGCGAACCGTCTAACCGACACGGCGCGGTACTTAGCAATTTTATCGTTCCAGCGATACCTAAGCGACTCGCCGGAAGTTAACTCGGTAAATACGCGTCCGAGAGAACTGGCGTCACGACACACGGTTTCGTATGCACAGTTTACCACGAATATAACGTTTAAAATCATCTAGGAACGATAGGAAAAAAGTTTACTCTTACCGCGAACCGTCTAACCGACACGGCGCGGTACTTAGCAATTTTATCGTTCCAGCGATACCTAAGCGACTCGCCGGAAGTTAACTCGGTAAATACGCGTCCGAGAGAACTGGCGTCACGACACACGGTTTCGTATGCACAGTTTACCACGAATATAACGTTTAAAATCATCTAGGAACGATAGGAAAAAAGTTTACTCTTACCGCGAACCGTCTAACCGACACGGCGCGGTACTTAGCAATTTTATCGTTCCAGCGATACCTAAGCGACTCGCCGGAAGTTAACTCGGTAAATACGCGTCCGAGAGAACTGGCGTCACGACACACGGTTTCGTATGCACAGTTTACCACAAATATAACGTTTAAAATCATCTAGGAACGATAGGAAAAAAGTTTACTCTTACCGCGAACCGTCTAACCGACACGGCGCGGTACTTAGCAATTTTATCGTTCCAGCGATACCTAAGCGACTCGCCGGAAGTTAACTCGGTAAATACGCGTCCGAGAGAACTGGCGTCACGACACACGGTTTCGTATGCACAGTTTACCACGAATATAACGTTTAAAATCATCTAGGAACGATAGGAAAAAAGTTTACTCTTACCGCGAACCGTCTAACCGACACGGCGCGGTACTTAGCAATTTTATCGTTCCAGCGATACCTAAGCGACTCGCCGGAAGTTAACTCGGTAAATACGCGTCCGAGAGAACTGGCGTCACGACACACGGTTTCGTATGCACAGTTTACCACGAATATAACGTTTAAAATCATCTAGGAACGATAGGAAAAAAGTTTACTCTTACCGCGAACCGTCTAACCGACACGGCGCGGTACTTAGCAATTTTATCGTTCCAGCGATACCTAAGCGACTCGCCGGAAGTTAACTCGGTAAATACGCGGCCGAGAGAACTGGCGTCACGACACACGGTTTCGTATGCACAGTTTACCACGAATATAACGTTTAAAATCATCTAGGAACGATAGGAAAAAAGTTTACTCTTACCGCGAACCGTCTAACCGACACGGCGCGGTACTTAGCAATTTTATCGTTCCAGCGATACCTAAGCGACTCGCCGGAAGTTAACTCGGTAAATACGCGTCCGAGAGAACTGGCGTCACGACACACGGTTTCGTATGCACAGTTTACCACGAATATAACGTTTAAAATCATCTAGGAACGATAGGAAAAAAGTTTACTCTTACCGCGAACCGTCTAACCGACACGGCGCGGTACTTAGCAATTTTATCGTTCCAGCGATACCTAAGCGACTCGCCGGAAGTTAACTCGGTAAATACGCGTCCGAGAGAACTGGCGTCACGACACACGGTTTCGTATGCACAGTTTACCACGAATATAACGTTTAAAATCATCTAGGAACGATAGGAAAAAAGTTTACTCTTACCGCGAACCGTCTAACCGACACGGCGCGGTACTTAGCAATTTTATCGTTCCAGCGATACCTAAGCGACTCGCCGGAAGTTAACTCGGTAAATACGCGTCCGAGAGAACTGGCGTCACGACACACGGTTTCGTATGCACAGTTTACCACGAATATAACGTTTAAAATCATCTAGGAACGATAGGAAAAAAGTTTACTCTTACCGCGAACCGTCTAACCGACACGGCGCGGTACTTAGCAATTTTATCGTTCCAGCGATACCTAAGCGACTCGCCGGAAGTTAACTCGGTAAATACGCGTCCGAGAGAACTGGCGTCACGACACACGGTTTCGTATGCACAGTTTACCACGAATATAACGTTTAAAATCATCTAGGAACGATAGGAAAAAAGTTTACTCTTACCGCGAACCGTCTAACCGACACGGCGCGGTACTTAGCAATTTTATCGTTCCAGCGATACCTAAGCGACTCGCCGGAAGTTAACTCGGTAAATACGCGTCCGAGAGAACTGGCGTCACGACACACGGTTTCGTATGCACAGTTTACCACGAATATAACGTTTAAAATCATCTAGGAACGATAGGAAAAAAGTTTACTCTTACCGCGAACCGTCTAACCGACACGGCGCGGTACTTAGCAATTTTATCGTTCCAGCGATACCTAAGCGACTCGCCGGAAGTTAACTCGGTAAATACGCGTCCGAGAGAACTGGCGTCACGACACACGGTTTCGTATGCACAGTTTACCACGAATATAACGTTTAAAATCATCTAGGAACGATAGGAAAAAAGTTTACTCTTACCGCGAACCGTCTAACCGACACGGCGCGGTACTTAGCAATTTTATCGTTCCAGCGATACCTAAGCGACTCGCCGGAAGTTAACTCGGTAAATACGCGTCCGAGAGAACTGGCGTCACGACACACGGTTTCGTATGCACAGTTTACCACGAATATAACGTTTAAAATCATCTAGGAACGATAGGAAAAAAGTTTACTCTTACCGCGAACCGTCTAACCGACACGGCGCGGTACTTAGCAATTTTATCGTTCCAGCGATACCTACGCGACTCGCCGGAAGTTAACTCGGTAAATACGCGTCCGAGAGAACTGGCGTCACGACACACGGTTTCGTATGCACAGTTTACCACGAATATAACGTTTAAAATCATCTAGGAACGATAGGAAAAAAGTTTACTCTTACCGCGAACCGTCTAACCGACACGGCGCGGTACTTAGCAATTTTATCGTTCCAGCGATACCTAAGCGACTCGCCGGAAGTTAACTCGGTAAATACGCGTCCGAGAGAACTGGCGTCACGACACACGGTTTCGTATGCACAGTTTACCACGAATATAACGTTTAAAATCATCTAGGAACGATAGGAAAAAAGTTTACTCTTACCGCGAACCGTCTAACCGACACGGCGCGGTACTTAGCAATTTTATCGTTCCAGCGATACCTAAGCGACTCGCCGGAAGTTAACTCGGTAAATACGCGTCCGAGAGAACTGGCGTCACGACACACGGTTTCGTATGCACAGTTTACCACGAATATAACGTTTAAAATCATCTAGGAACGATAGGAAAAAAGTTTACTCTTACCGCGAACCGTCTAACCGACACGGCGCGGTACTTAGCAATTTTATCGTTCCAGCGATACCTAAGCGACTCGCCGGAAGTTAACTCGGTAAATACGCGTCCGAGAGAACTGGCGTCACGACACACGGTTTCGTATGCACAGTTTACCACGAATATAACGTTTAAAATCATCTAGGAACGATAGGAAAAAAGTTTACTCTTACCGCGAACCGTCTAACCGACACGGCGCGGTACTTAGCAATTTTATCGTTCCTGCGTTACCTAAGCGACTCGCCGGAAGTTAACTCGGTAAATACGCGTCCGAGAGAACTGGCGTCACGACACACGGTTTCGTATGCACAGTTTACCACGAATATAACGTTTAAAATCATCTAGGAACGATAGGAAAAAAGTTTACTCTTACCGCGAACCGTCTAACCGACACGGCGCGGTACTTAGCAATTTTATCGTTCCAGCGATACCTAAGCGACTCGCCGGAAGTTAACTCGGTAAATACGCGTCCGAGAGAACTGGCGTCACGACACACGGTTTCGTATGCACAGTTTACCACGAATATAACGTTTAAAATCATCTAGGAACGATAGGAAAAAAGTTTACTCTTACCGCGAACCGTCTAACCGACACGGCGCGGTACTTAGCAATTTTATCGTTCCAGCGATACCTAAGCGACTCGCCGGAAGTTAACTCGGTAAATACGCGTCCGAGAGAACTGGCGTCACGACACACGGTTTCGTATGCACAGTTTACCACGAATATAACGTTTAAAATCATCTAGGAACGATAGGAAAAAAGTTTACTCTTACCGCGAACCGTCTAACCGACACGGCGCGGTACTTAGCAATTTTATCGTTCCAGCGATACCTAAGCGACTCGCCGGAAGTTAACTCGGTAAATACGCGTCCGAGAGAACTGGCGTCACGACACACGGTTTCGTATGCACAGTTTACCACGAATATAACGTTTAAAATCATCTAGGAACGATAGGAAAAAAGTTTACTCTTACCGCGAACCGTCTAACCGACACGGCGCGGTACTTAGCAATTTTATCGTTCCAGCGATACCTAAGCGACTCGCCGGAAGTTAACTCGTTAAGTAAATACGCGTCCGAGAGAACTGGCGTCACGACACACGGTTTCGTATGCACAGTTTACCACGAATATAACGTTTAAAATCATCTAGGAACGATAGGAAAAAAGTTTACTCTTACCGCGAACCGTCTAACCGACACGGCGCGGTACTTAGCAATTTTATCGTTCCAGCGATACCTAAGCGACTCGCCGGAAGTTAACTCGGTAAATACGCGTCCGAGAGAACTGGCGTCACGACACACGGTTTCGTATGCACAGTTTACCACGAATATAACGTTTAAAATCATCTAGGAACGATAGGAAAAAAGTTTACTCTTACCGCGAACCGTCTAACCGACACGGCGCGGTACTTAGCAATTTTATCGTTCCAGCGATACCTAAGCGACTCGCCGGAAGTTAACTCGGTAAATACGCGTCCGAGAGAACTGGCGTCACGACACACGGTTTCGTATGCACAGTTTACCACGAATATAACGTTTAAAATCATCTAGGAACGATAGGAAAAAAGTTTACTCTTACCGCGAACCGTCTAACCGACACGGCGCGGTACTTAGCAATTTTATCGTTCCAGCGATACCTAAGCGACTCGCCGGAAGTTAACTCGGTAAATACGCGTCCGAGAGAACTGGCGTCACGACACACGGTTTCGTATGCACAGTTTACCACGAATATAACGTTTAAAATCATCTAGGAACGATAGGAAAAAAGTTTACTCTTACCGCGAACCGTCTAACCGACACGGCGCGGTACTTAGCAATTTTATCGTTCCAGCGATACCTAAGCGACTCGCCGGAAGTTAACTCGGTAAATACGCGTCCGAGAGAACTGGCGTCACGACACACGGTTTCGTATGCACAGTTTACCACGAATATAACGTTTAAAATCATCTAGGAACGATAGGAAAAAAGTTTACTCTTACCGCGAACCGTCTAACCGACACGGCGCGGTACTTAGCAATTTTATCGTTCCAGCGATACCTAAGCGACTCGCCGGAAGTTAACTCGGTAAATACGCGTCCGAGAGAACTGGCGTCACGACACACGGTTTCGTATGCACAGTTTACCACGAATATAACGTTTAAAATCATCTAGGAACGATAGGAAAAAAGTTTACTCTTACCGCGAACCGTCTAACCGACACGGCGCGGTACTTAGCAATTTTATCGTTCCAGCGATACCTAAGCGACTCGCCGGAAGTTAACTCGGTAAATACGCGTCCGAGAGAACTGGCGTCACGACACACGGTTTCGTATGCACAGTTTACCACGAATATAACGTTTAAAATCATCTAGGAACGATAGGAAAAAAGTTTACTCTTACCGCGAACCGTCTAACCGACACGGCGCGGTACTTAGCAATTTTATCGTTCCAGCGATACCTAAGCGACTCGCCGGAAGTTAACTCGGTAAATACGCGTCCGAGAGAACTGGCGTCACGACACACGGTTTCGTATGCACAGTTTACCACGAATATAACGTTTAAAATCATCTAGGAACGATAGGAAAAAAGTTTACTCTTACCGCGAACCGTCTAACCGACACGGCGCGGTACTTAGCAATTTTATCGTTCCAGCGATACCTAAGCGACTCGCCGGAAGTTAACTCGGTAAATACGCGTCCGAGAGAACTGGCGTCACGACACACGGTTTCGTATGCACAGTTTACCACGAATATAACGTTTAAAATCATCTAGGAACGATAGGAAAAAAGTTTACTCTTACCGCGAACCGTCTAACCGACACGGCGCGGTACTTAGCAATTTTATCGTTCCAGCGATACCTACGCGACTCGCCGGAAGTTAACTCGGTAAATACGCGTCCGAGAGAACTGGCGTCACGACACACGGTTTCGTATGCACAGTTTACCACGAATATAACGTTTAAAATCATCTAGGAACGATAGGAAAAAAGTTTACTCTTACCGCGAACCGTCTAACCGACACGGCGCGGTACTTAGCAATTTTATCGTTCCAGCGATACCTAAGCGACTCGCCGGAAGTTAACTCGGTAAATACGCGTCCGAGAGAACTGGCGTCACGACACACGGTTTCGTATGCACAGTTTACCACGAATATAACGTTTAAAATCATCTAGGAACGATAGGAAAAAAGTTTACTCTTACCGCGAACCGTCTAACCGACACGGCGCGGTACTTAGCAATTTTATCGTTCCAGCGATACCTAAGCGACTCGCCGGAAGTTAACTCGGTAAATACGCGTCCGAGAGAACTGGCGTCACGACACACGGTTTCGTATGCACAGTTTACCACGAATATAACGTTTAAAATCATCTAGGAACGATAGGAAAAAAGTTTACTCTTACCGCGAACCGTCTAACCGACACGGCGCGGTACTTAGCAATTTTATCGTTCCAGCGATTAACTCGGTAAATACGCGTCCGAGAGAACTGGCGTCACGACACACGGTTTCGTATGCACAGTTTACCACGAATATAACGTTTAAAATCATCTAGGAACGATAGGAAAAAAGTTTACTCTTACCGCGAACCGTCTAACCGACACGGCGCGGTACTTAGCAATTTTATCGTTCCAGCGATACCTAAGCGACTCGCCGGAAGTTAACTCGGTAAATACGCGTCCGAGAGAACTGGCGTCACGACACACGGTTTCGTATGCACAGTTTACCACGAATATAACGTTTAAAATCATCTAGGAACGATAGGAAAAAAGTTTACTCTTACCGCGAACCGTCTAACCGACACGGCGCGGTACTTAGCAATTTTATCGTTCCAGCGATACCTAAGCGACTCGCCGGAAGTTAACTCGCTTATAACTCGGTAAATACGCGTCCGAGAGAACTGGCGTCACGACACACGGTTTCGTATGCACAGTTTACCACGAATATAACGTTTAAAATCATCTAGGAACGATAGGAAAAAAGTTTACTCTTACCGCGAACCGTCTAACCGACACGGCGCGGTACTTAGCAATTTTATCGTTCCAGCGATACCTAAGCGACTCGCCGGAAGTTAACTCGGTAAATACGCGTCCGAGAGAACTGGCGTCACGACACACGGTTTCGTATGCACAGTTTACCACGAATATAACGTTTAAAATCATCTAGGAACGATAGGAAAAAAGTT
This sequence comes from Lasioglossum lativentre, assembly GCA_916610255.1. Taxonomy (NCBI): domain Eukaryota; kingdom Metazoa; phylum Arthropoda; class Insecta; order Hymenoptera; family Halictidae; genus Lasioglossum; species Lasioglossum lativentre. The sequence goes on from CAKAJI010000022.1 coordinate 139,230, forward strand.
TACTCTTACCGCGAACCGTCTAACCGACACGGCGCGGTACTTAGCAATTTTATCGTTCCAGCGATACCTAAGCGACTCGCCGGAAGTTAACTCGCTTATAACTCGGTAAATACGCGTCCGAGAGAACTGGCGTCACGACACACGGTTTCGTATGCACAGTTTACCACGAATATAACGTTTAAAATCATCTAGGAACGATAGGAAAAAAGTTTACTCTTACCGCGAACCGTCTAACCGACACGGCGCGGTACTTAGCAATTTTATCGTTCCAGCGATACCTAAGCGACTCGCCGGAAGTTAACTCGGTAAATACGCGTCCGAGAGAACTGGCGTCACGACACACGGTTTCGTATGCACAGTTTACCACGAATATAACGTTTAAAATCATCTAGGAACGATAGGAAAAAAGTTTACTCTTACCGCGAACCGTCTAACCGACACGGCGCGGTACTTAGCAATTTTATCGTTCCAGCGATACCTAAGCGACTCGCCGGAAGTTAACTCGGTAAATACGCGTCCGAGAGAACTGGCGTCACGACACACGGTTTCGTATGCACAGTTTACCACGAATATAACGTTTAAAATCATCTAGGAACGATAGGAAAAAAGTTTACTCTTACCGCGAACCGTCTAACCGACACGGCGCGGTACTTAGCAATTTTATCGTTCCAGCGATACCTAAGCGACTCGCCGGAAGTTAACTCGGTAAATACGCGTCCGAGAGAACTGGCGTCACGACACACGGTTTCGTATGCACAGTTTACCACGAAT
>CAKAJI010000022.1:145000-147500 GCA_916610255.1 Lasioglossum lativentre
ACACCCTACTCTGTGTATGTACACACGAGCTTGGGACGAATGACCGCTGCCAGAGCCGGCTGAGAGTCCCGCTCTCTATTTATCGAGTTCGCGTATAACCAAGAGCACAAAACGTGTCGCCGCACGCGTTGTTCGTTGAAGAACGGTGTAATATATTCGAGAGGACCGGCTGTGAAGCTCCTCGCTTGTTAAGGCTATGTGTTGCGATTCTGACACCCTACTCTCTGTGGGGCGATAATACTGTGCACAAGAGTTGGGACGAACGATCGCGCACGGCCAGAGTGAGAGAGCCGGCTGTGAAGTCCGCTAACATCGAATTCACATTTCCAATAAAAAGGAGGAGGGAAGTGTTCTGGATCCAGTATATCGGGTTGTCTATGATCCCCGTCGTTTTCAGAATTCCCCTCCGCGTTTTCCATTTTAAAGGTTTTTCAATGTACTGTTCGCCCGGCCGTGTCAGGTACGTGCTGTCTCCGCGCGTGCGTACTCTGCGCGGTTTCCGTTTCCACGGACGACTGTGTCGTCCTTAAAAACGACGCCTGAATCTCCTTCGCGCGCTGGTTGGAGTTTTCAGGTATCGGCGTTCTTACGAACCGCAGAACAAAGAGACAAAATATACATATATTGATTACAAATCAAAATTATACGATTACCCTGAACGGTGGATCACTTGGCTCGTGGGTCGATGAAGAACGCAGCTAATTGCGCGTCAACGTGTGAACTGCAGGACACATGAACATCGACATTTCGAACGCACATTGCGGTCCACGGATACAATTCCTGGACCACGCCTGGCTGAGGGTCGTTTACGTAACCAAATACTGCTTGCGTTGCTCTTGTAAGTCCCCGCCGTCGCTTACCTCTCCAATATTTATAAAATTGGAGGGCGCAAGAGCGTTTCTGAGTCGGGTTGCGAAGATGCTCTACGTACGAGCGAATGATGGGCGTTTCGTCGGCGTTTGACGCGGTTCTGTGAAAATTGTAAATTTTGCATTGCGTCTAACAGTTTCGCGAGAATAGTAGAGAGATTGGTATTCTCACATTCGGACTTGCGTGAGTGTTTTGCGGTGTCGCGAGTCGTACGACCGACCGCCCGTAAGACACCGCTCCGACGAGTTCGACATCTCTCACTTTCTCTGTGAAACGATTCGCATTGCGAAAGAAGCGTTTCACTCGTGAACATTCAACGCGCTCCCGACGTCGCCTGAAATGATGCGTATACGAAAGAGGTATAAAGAGTCAGTCTTTAAGAGACTATACAGATAATGGACACAAAAATAAAGAGAAGATACAGACACCCGTGTATAAAATCTGTGTGGTGTGCGATGTAAGCCCCAGGGAGATATATATATATAAAGAGAAATACGCTTGTGCGTGGATGTGTTTCTGTCTCTACATATTTAACATGCATGCGGAGGGTCGTCGTTGCCTAGCGACTTCTCGACAAACATTGTGAGAGTCCTTCGAGAAGAGAAAAAAGACGTTGGTCTCTCGTTCTACGAACGCTTGGATAATCGATGGACAGCGGAGCAACGCTAAATTGTGCGGGACGAGCACGCGTACTTGTATCGGGTTGAATAAAATTTCCCCGTCGTCGCGTGTCCTCGCTAATCAGCGTGTTGCCATTCCATCGCCACGTTCGTTGAATTGAATGACGACCGCGCGAGATCTCTCTCGTGTCTCTTTGGTTTGATCGAGATATGATGTCGTCTGTGCGCAACGTTTCTGTACCCCCGTGTGTGTCTAGAGTGTGTTAGAGAGAAAGAAATCCCACCGAGAGTTAATATTTTATATATACTCCTCTATTGGAGTGGCTTTCGAACTTCATTGTCACGCACAAGAGAGATTAGCACCGCGGAGAAGGTAAATGACCTTTGTCGGTCGCCCCATGTCATTTTTTTTTCTTCATTTGCGATCGCGAAACCGCGCGATCTGCCGGTCGTCCAGTCCCCGGAAGTTCTTTTCGACGGACGTTAAAGTTTAACCGGCGGATCGTCTAGCGAGAGTTTCCGATCGACGAGCAATATGAAGAGAAAGAAAGAGAGACACTTTGGTGTGGCGCATAAGACATATTGGTTTCATTAAGCTTCTTCGTCGAGTAGTGGTGTTTTGTTTTTTTTTTTGTGCTCCTCTGTACGTGTTCTCGTGCGTACTTTTTAATGCTCTTTCGGCGAAATATACGAAAGATTTTTTTTTCACGTTAGACGACCTCAGAGTAGGCGAGATTACCCGCTGAATTTAAGCATATTACTAAGCGGAGGAAAAGAAACTAACAAGGATTTCCTTAGTAGCGGCGAGCGAACAGGAATTAGCCCAGCACTGAATCCCGCGGTTCTGCCGTTGGGAAATGTAGTGTTTAGGAGGGTCAATTTATCCCGTGACGTCGAACCGCGTCCAAGTCCATCTTGAATGGGGCCATTTACCCGTAGAGGGTGCCAGGCCCGTAGCGACCGGTACGCGTTTCGGGAGGACCTCTCCTTAGAGTCGGGTTGCTTGAGAG
>CAKAJI010000022.1:152500-172500 GCA_916610255.1 Lasioglossum lativentre
TTAACTCGGTAAATACGCGTCCGAGAGAACTGGCGTCACGACACACGGTTTCGTATGCACAGTTTACCACGAATATAACGTTTAAAATCATCTAGGAACGATAGGAAAAAAGTTTACTCTTACCGCGAACCGTCTAACCGACACGGCGCGGTACTTAGCAATTTTATCGTTCCAGCGATACCTAAGCGACTCGCCGGAAGTTAACTCGGTAAATACGCGTCCGAGAGAACTGGCGTCACGACACACGGTTTCGTATGCACAGTTTACCACGAATATAACGTTTAAAATCATCTAGGAACGATAGGAAAAAAGTTTACTCTTACCGCGAACCGTCTAACCGACACGGCGCGGTACTTAGCAATTTTATCGTTCCAGCGATACCTAAGCGACTCGCCGGAAGTTAACTCGGTAAATACGCGTCCGAGAGAACTGGCGTCACGACACACGGTTTCGTATGCACAGTTTACCACGAATATAACGTTTAAAATCATCTAGGAACGATAGGAAAAAAGTTTACTCTTACCGCGAACCGTCTAACCGACACGGCGCGGTACTTAGCAATTTTATCGTTCCAGCGATACCTAAGCGACTCGCCGGAAGTTAACTCGGTAAATACGCGTCCGAGAGAACTGGCGTCACGACACACGGTTTCGTATGCACAGTTTACCACGAATATAACGTTTAAAATCATCTAGGAACGATATGAAAAAAGTTTACTCTTACCGCGAACCGTCTAACCGACACGGCGCGGTACTTAGCAATTTTATCGTTCCAGCGATACCTAAGCGACTCGCCGGAAGTTAACTCGGTAAATACGCGTCCGAGAGAACTGGCGTCACGACACACGGTTTCGTATGCACAGTTTACCACGAATATAACGTTTAAAATCATCTAGGAACGATAGGAAAAAAGTTTACTCTTACCGCGAACCGTCTAACCGACACGGCGCGGTACTTAGCAATTTTATCGTTCCAGCGATACCTAAGCGACTCGCCGGAAGTTAACTCGGTAAATACGCGTCCGAGAGAACTGGCGTCACGACACACGGTTTCGTATGCACAGTTTACCACGAATATAACGTTTAAAATCATCTAGGAACGATAGGAAAAAAGTTTACTCTTACCGCGAACCGTCTAACCGACACGGCGCGGTACTTAGCAATTTTATCGTTCCAGCGATACCTAAGCGACTCGCCGGAAGTTAACTCGAACTCGGTAAATACGCGTCCGAGAGAACTGGCGTCACGACACACGGTTTCGTATGCACAGTTTACCACGAATATAACGTTTAAAATCATCTAGGAACGATAGGAAAAAAGTTTACTCTTACCGCGAACCGTCTAACCGACACGGCGCGGTACTTAGCAATTTTATCGTTCCAGCGATACCTAAGCGACTCGCCGGAAGTTAACTCGGTAAATACGCGTCCGAGAGAACTGGCGTCACGACACACGGTTTCGTATGCACAGTTTACCACGAATATAACGTTTAAAATCATCTAGGAACGATAGGAAAAAAGTTTACTCTTACCGCGAACCGTCTAACCGACACGGCGCGGTACTTAGCAATTTTATCGTTCCAGCGATACCTAAGCGACTCGCCGGAAGTTAACTCGGTAAATACGCGTCCGAGAGAACTGGCGTCACGACACACGGTTTCGTATGCACAGTTTACCACGAATATAACGTTTAAAATCATCTAGGAACGATAGGAAAAAAGTTTACTCTTACCGCGAACCGTCTAACCGACACGGCGCGGTACTTAGCAATTTTATCGTTCCAGCGATACCTAAGCGACTCGCCGGAAGTTAACTCGGTAAATACGCGTCCGAGAGAACTGGCGTCACGACACACGGTTTCGTATGCACAGTTTACCACGAATATAACGTTTAAAATCATCTAGGAACGATAGGAAAAAAGTTTACTCTTACCGCGAACCGTCTAACCGACACGGCGCGGTACTTAGCAATTTTATCGTTCCAGCGATACCTAAGCGACTCGCCGGAAGTTAACTCGGTAAATACGCGTCCGAGAGAACTGGCGTCACGACACACGGTTTCGTATGCACAGTTTACCACGAATATAACGTTTAAAATCATCTAGGAACGATAGGAAAAAAGTTTACTCTTACCGCGAACCGTCTAACCGACACGGCGCGGTACTTAGCAATTTTATCGTTCCAGCGATACCTAAGCGACTCGCCGGAAGTTAACTCGGTAAATACGCGTCCGAGAGAACTGGCGTCACGACACACGGTTTCGTATGCACAGTTTACCACGAATATAACGTTTAAAATCATCTAGGAACGATAGGAAAAAAGTTTACTCTTACCGCGAACCGTCTAACCGACACGGCGCGGTACTTAGCAATTTTATCGTTCCAGCGATACCTAAGCGACTCGCCGGAAGTTAACTCGGTAAATACGCGTCCGAGAGAACTGGCGTCACGACACACGGTTTCGTATGCACAGTTTACCACGAATATAACGTTTAAAATCATCTAGGAACGATAGGAAAAAAGTTTACTCTTACCGCGAACCGTCTAACCGACACGGCGCGGTACTTAGCAATTTTATCGTTCCAGCGATACCTAAGCGACTCGCCGGAAGTTAACTCGGTAAATACGCGTCCGAGAGAACTGGCGTCACGACACACGGTTTCGTATGCACAGTTTACCACGAATATAACGTTTAAAATCATCTAGGAACGATAGGAAAAAAGTTTACTCTTACCGCGAACCGTCTAACCGACACGGCGCGGTACTTAGCAATTTTATCGTTCCAGCGATACCTAAGCGACTCGCCGGAAGTTAACTCGGTAAATACGCGTCCGAGAGAACTGGCGTCACGACACACGGTTTCGTATGCACAGTTTACCACGAATATAACGTTTAAAATCATCTAGGAACGATAGGAAAAAAGTTTACTCTTACCGCGAACCGTCTAACCGACACGGCGCGGTACTTAGCAATTTTATCGTTCCAGCGATACCTAAGCGACTCGCCGGAAGTTAACTCGGTAAATACGCGTCCGAGAGAACTGGCGTCACGACACACGGTTTCGTATGCACAGTTTACCACGAATATAACGTTTAAAATCATCTAGGAACGATAGGAAAAAAGTTTACTCTTACCGCGAACCGTCTAACCGACACGGCGCGGTACTTAGCAATTTTATCGTTCCAGCGATACCTAAGCGACTCGCCGGAAGTTAACTCGGTAAATACGCGTCCGAGAGAACTGGCGTCACGACACACGGTTTCGTATGCACAGTTTACCACGAATATAACGTTTAAAATCATCTAGGAACGATAGGAAAAAAGTTTACTCTTACCGCGAACCGTCTAACCGACACGGCGCGGTACTTAGCAATTTTATCGTTCCAGCGATACCTAAGCGACTCGCCGGAAGTTAACTCGGTAAATACGCGTCCGAGAGAACTGGCGTCACGACACACGGTTTCGTATGCACAGTTTACCACGAATATAACGTTTAAAATCATCTAGGAACGATAGGAAAAAAGTTTACTCTTACCGCGAACCGTCTAACCGACACGGCGCGGTACTTAGCAATTTTATCGTTCCAGCGATACCTAAGCGACTCGCCGGAAGTTAACTCGGTAAATACGCGTCCGAGAGAACTGGCGTCACGACACACGGTTTCGTATGCACAGTTTACCACGAATATAACGTTTAAAATCATCTAGGAACGATAGGAAAAAAGTTTACTCTTACCGCGAACCGTCTAACCGACACGGCGCGGTACTTAGCAATTTTATCGTTCCAGCGATACCTAAGCGACTCGCCGGAAGTTAACTCGGTAAATACGCGTCCGAGAGAACTGGCGTCACGACACACGGTTTCGTATGCACAGTTTACCACGAATATTACGTTTAAAATCATCTAGGAACGATAGGAAAAAAGTTTACTCTTACCGCGAACCGTCTAACCGACACGGCGCGGTACTTAGCAATTTTATCGTTCCAGCGATACCTAAGCGACTCGCCGGAAGTTAACTCGGTAAATACGCGTCCGAGAGAACTGGCGTCACGACACACGGTTTCGTATGCACAGTTTACCACGAATATAACGTTTAAAATCATCTAGGAACGATAGGAAAAAAGTTTACTCTTACCGCGAACCGTCTAACCGACACGGCGCGGTACTTAGCAATTTTATCGTTCCAGCGATACCTAAGCGACTCGCCGGAAGTTAACTCGGTAAATACGCGTCCGAGAGAACTGGCGTCACGACACACGGTTTCGTATGCACAGTTTACCACGAATATAACGTTTAAAATCATCTAGGAACGATAGGAAAAAAGTTTACTCTTACCGCGAACCGTCTAACCGACACGGCGCGGTACTTAGCAATTTTATCGTTCCAGCGATACCTAAGCGACTCGCCGGAAGTTAACTCGGTAAATACGCGTCCGAGAGAACTGGCGTCACGACACACGGTTTCGTATGCACAGTTTACCACGAATATAACGTTTAAAATCATCTAGGAACGATAGGAAAAAAGTTTACTCTTACCGCGAACCGTCTAACCGACACGGCGCGGTACTTAGCAATTTTATCGTTCCAGCGATACCTAAGCGACTCGCCGGAAGTTAACTCGGTAAATACGCGTCCGAGAGAACTGGCGTCACGACACACGGTTTCGTATGCACAGTTTACCACGAATATAACGTTTAAAATCATCTAGGAACGATAGGAAAAAAGTTTACTCTTACCGCGAACCGTCTAACCGACACGGCGCGGTACTTAGCAATTTTATCGTTCCAGCGATACCTAAGCGACTCGCCGGAAGTTAACTCGGTAAATACGCGTCCGAGAGAACTGGCGTCACGACACACGGTTTCGTATGCACAGTTTACCACGAATATAACGTTTAAAATCATCTAGGAACGATAGGAAAAAAGTTTACTCTTACCGCGAACCGTCTAACCGACACGGCGCGGTACTTAGCAATTTTATCGTTCCAGCGATACCTAAGCGACTCGCCGGAAGTTAACTCGGTAAATACGCGTCCGAGAGAACTGGCGTCACGACACACGGTTTCGTATGCACAGTTTACCACGAATATAACGTTTAAAATCATCTAGGAACGATAGGAAAAAAGTTTACTCTTACCGCGAACCGTCTAACCGACACGGCGCGGTACTTAGCAATTTTATCGTTCCAGCGATACCTAAGCGACTCGCCGGAAGTTAACTCGGTAAATACGCGTCCGAGAGAACTGGCGTCACGACACACGGTTTCGTATGCACAGTTTACCACGAATATAACGTTTAAAATCATCTAGGAACGATAGGAAAAAAGTTTACTCTTACCGCGAACCGTCTAACCGACACGGCGCGGTACTTAGCAATTTTATCGTTCCAGCGATACCTAAGCGACTCGCCGGAAGTTAACTCGGTAAATACGCGTCCGAGAGAACTGGCGTCACGACACACGGTTTCGTATGCACAGTTTACCACGAATATAACGTTTAAAATCATCTAGGAACGATAGGAAAAAAGTTTACTCTTACCGCGAACCGTCTAACCGACACGGCGCGGTACTTAGCAATTTTATCGTTCCAGCGATACCTAAGCGACTCGCCGGAAGTTAACTCGGTAAATACGCGTCCGAGAGAACTGGCGTCACGACACACGGTTTCGTATGCACAGTTTACCACGAATATAACGTTTAAAATCATCTAGGAACGATAGGAAAAAAGTTTACTCTTACCGCGAACCGTCTAACCGACACGGCGCGGTACTTAGCAATTTTATCGTTCCAGCGATACCTAAGCGACTCGCCGGAAGTTAACTCGGTAAATACGCGTCCGAGAGAACTGGCGTCACGACACACGGTTTCGTATGCACAGTTTACCACGAATATAACGTTTAAAATCATCTAGGAACGATAGGAAAAAAGTTTACTCTTACCGCGAACCGTCTAACCGACACGGCGCGGTACTTAGCAATTTTATCGTTCCAGCGATACCTAAGCGACTCGCCGGAAGTTAACTCGGTAAATACGCGTCCGAGAGAACTGGCGTCACGACACACGGTTTCGTATGCACAGTTTACCACGAATATAACGTTTAAAATCATCTAGGAACGATAGGAAAAAAGTTTACTCTTACCGCGAACCGTCTAACCGACACGGCGCGGTACTTAGCAATTTTATCGTTCCAGCGATACCTAAGCGACTCGCCGGAAGTTAACTCGGTAAATACGCGTCCGAGAGAACTGGCGTCACGACACACGGTTTCGTATGCACAGTTTACCACGAATATAACGTTTAAAATCATCTAGGAACGATAGGAAAAAAGTTTACTCTTACCGCGAACCGTCTAACCGACACGGCGCGGTACTTAGCAATTTTATCGTTCCAGCGATACCTAAGCGACTCGCCGGAAGTTAACTCGGTAAATACGCGTCCGAGAGAACTGGCGTCACGACACACGGTTTCGTATGCACAGTTTACCACGAATATAACGTTTAAAATCATCTAGGAACGATAGGAAAAAAGTTTACTCTTACCGCGAACCGTCTAACCGACACGGCGCGGTACTTAGCAATTTTATCGTTCCAGCGATACCTAAGCGACTCGCCGGAAGTTAACTCGGTAAATACGCGTCCGAGAGAACAGGCGTCACGACACACGGTTTCGTATGCACAGTTTACCACGAATATAACGTTTAAAATCATCTAGGAACGATAGGAAAAAAGTTTACTCTTACCGCGAACCGTCTAACCGACACGGCGCGGTACTTAGCAATTTTATCGTTCCAGCGATACCTAAGCGACTCGCCGGAAGTTAACTCGGTAAATACGCGTCCGAGAGAACTGGCGTCACGACACACGGTTTCGTATGCACAGTTTACCACGAATATAACGTTTAAAATCATCTAGGAACGATAGGAAAAAAGTTTACTCTTACCGCGAACCGTCTAACCGACACGGCGCGGTACTTAGCAATTTTATCGTTCCAGCGATACCTAAGCGACTCGCCGGAAGTTAACTCGGTAAATACGCGTCCGAGAGAACTGGCGTCACGACACACGGTTTCGTATGCACAGTTTACCACGAATATAACGTTTAAAATCATCTAGGAACGATAGGAAAAAAGTTTACTCTTACCGCGAACCGTCTAACCGACACGGCGCGGTACTTAGCAATTTTATCGTTCCAGCGATACCTAAGCGACTCGCCGGAAGTTAACTCGGTAAATACGCGTCCGAGAGAACTGGCGTCACGACACACGGTTTCGTATGCACAGTTTACCACGAATATAACGTTTAAAATCATCTAGGAACGATAGGAAAAAAGTTTACTCTTACCGCGAACCGTCTAACCGACACGGCGCGGTACTTAGCAATTTTATCGTTCCAGCGATACCTAAGCGACTCGCCGGAAGTTAACTCGGTAAATACGCGTCCGAGAGAACTGGCGTCACGACACACGGTTTCGTATGCACAGTTTACCACGAATATAACGTTTAAAATCATCTAGGAACGATAGGAAAAAAGTTTACTCTTACCGCGAACCGTCTAACCGACACGGCGCGGTACTTAGCAATTTTATCGTTCCAGCGATACCTAAGCGACTCGCCGGAAGTTAACTCGGTAAATACGCGTCCGAGAGAACTGGCGTCACGACACACGGTTTCGTATGCACAGTTTACCACGAATATAACGTTTAAAATCATCTAGGAACGATAGGAAAAAAGTTTACTCTTACCGCGAACCGTCTAACCGACACGGCGCGGTACTTAGCAATTTTATCGTTCCAGCGATACCTAAGCGACTCGCCGGAAGTTAACTCGGTAAATACGCGTCCGAGAGAACTGGCGTCACGACACACGGTTTCGTATGCACAGTTTACCACGAATATAACGTTTAAAATCATCTAGGAACGATAGGAAAAAAGTTTACTCTTACCGCGAACCGTCTAACCGACACGGCGCGGTACTTAGCAATTTTATCGTTCCAGCGATACCTAAGCGACTCGCCGGAAGTTAACTCGGTAAATACGCGTCCGAGAGAACTGGCGTCACGACACACGGTTTCGTATGCACAGTTTACCACGAATATAACGTTTAAAATCATCTAGGAACGATAGGAAAAAAGTTTACTCTTACCGCGAACCGTCTAACCGACACGGCGCGGTACTTAGCAATTTTATCGTTCCAGCGATACCTAAGCGACTCGCCGGAAGTTAACTCGGTAAATACGCGTCCGAGAGAACTGGCGTCACGACACACGGTTTCGTATGCACAGTTTACCACGAATATAACGTTTAAAATCATCTAGGAACGATAGGAAAAAAGTTTACTCTTACCGCGAACCGTCTAACCGACACGGCGCGGTACTTAGCAATTTTATCGTTCCAGCGATACCTAAGCGACTCGCCGGAAGTTAACTCGGTAAATACGCGTCCGAGAGAACTGGCGTCACGACACACGGTTTCGTATGCACAGTTTACCACGAATATAACGTTTAAAATCATCTAGGAACGATAGGAAAAAAGTTTACTCTTACCGCGAACCGTCTAACCGACACGGCGCGGTACTTAGCAATTTTATCGTTCCAGCGATACCTAAGCGACTCGCCGGAAGTTAACTCGGTAAATACGCGTCCGAGAGAACTGGCGTCACGACACACGGTTTCGTATGCACAGTTTACCACGAATATAACGTTTAAAATCATCTAGGAACGATAGGAAAAAAGTTTACTCTTACCGCGAACCGTCTAACCGACACGGCGCGGTACTTAGCAATTTTATCGTTCCAGCGATACCTAAGCGACTCGCCGGAAGTTAACTCGGTAAATACGCGTCCGAGAGAACTGGCGTCACGACACACGGTTTCGTATGCACAGTTTACCACGAATATAACGTTTAAAATCATCTAGGAACGATAGGAAAAAAGTTTACTCTTACCGCGAACCGTCTAACCGACACGGCGCGGTACTTAGCAATTTTATCGTTCCAGCGATACCTAAGCGACTCGCCGGAAGTTAACTCGGTAAATACGCGTCCGAGAGAACTGGCGTCACGACACACGGTTTCGTATGCACAGTTTACCACGAATATAACGTTTAAAATCATCTAGGAACGATAGGAAAAAAGTTTACTCTTACCGCGAACCGTCTAACCGACACGGCGCGGTACTTAGCATTTTTATCGTTCCAGCGATACCTAAGCGACTCGCCGGAAGTTAACTCGGTAAATACGCGTCCGAGAGAACTGGCGTCACGACACACGGTTTCGTATGCACAGTTTACCACGAATATAACGTTTAAAATCATCTAGGAACGATAGGAAAAAAGTTTACTCTTACCGCGAACCGTCTAACCGACACGGCGCGGTACTTAGCAATTTTATCGTTCCAGCGATACCTAAGCGACTCGCCGGAAGTTAACTCGGTAAATACGCGTCCGAGAGAACTGGCGTCACGACACACGGTTTCGTATGCACAGTTTACCACGAATATAACGTTTAAAATCATCTAGGAACGATAGGAAAAAAGTTTACTCTTACCGCGAACCGTCTAACCGACACGGCGCGGTACTTAGCAATTTTATCGTTCCAGCGATACCTAAGCGACTCGCCGGAAGTTAACTCGGTAAATACGCGTCCGAGAGAACTGGCGTCACGACACACGGTTTCGTATGCACAGTTTACCACGAATATAACGTTTAAAATCATCTAGGAACGATAGGAAAAAAGTTTACTCTTACCGCGAACCGTCTAACCGACACGGCGCGGTACTTAGCAATTTTATCGTTCCAGCGATACCTAAGCGACTCGCCGGAAGTTAACTCGGTAAATACGCGTCCGAGAGAACTGGCGTCACGACACACGGTTTCGTATGCACAGTTTACCACGAATATAACGTTTAAAATCATCTAGGAACGATAGGAAAAAAGTTTACTCTTACCGCGAACCGTCTAACCGACACGGCGCGGTACTTAGCAATTTTATCGTTCCAGCGATACCTAAGCGACTCGCCGGAAGATAACTCGGTAAATACGCGTCCGAGAGAACTGGCGTCACGACACACGGTTTCGTATGCACAGTTTACCACGAATATAACGTTTAAAATCATCTAGGAACGATAGGAAAAAAGTTTACTCTTACCGCGAACCGTCTAACCGACACGGCGCGGTACTTAGCAATTTTATCGTTCCAGCGATACCTAAGCGACTCGCCGGAAGTTAACTCGGTAAATACGCGTCCGAGAGAACTGGCGTCACGACACACGGTTTCGTATGCACAGTTTACCACGAATATAACGTTTAAAATCATCTAGGAACGATAGGAAAAAAGTTTACTCTTACCGCGAACCGTCTAACCGACACGGCGCGGTACTTAGCAATTTTATCGTTCCAGCGATACCTAAGCGACTCGCCGGAAGTTAACTCGGTAAATACGCGTCCGAGAGAACTGGCGTCACGACACACGGTTTCGTATGCACAGTTTACCACGAATATAACGTTTAAAATCATCTAGGAACGATAGGAAAAAAGTTTACTCTTACCGCGAACCGTCTAACCGACACGGCGCGGTACTTAGCAATTTTATCGTTCCAGCGATACCTAAGCGACTCGCCGGAAGTTAACTCGGTAAATACGCGTCCGAGAGAACTGGCGTCACGACACACGGTTTCGTATGCACAGTTTACCACGAATATAACGTTTAAAATCATCTAGGAACGATAGGAAAAAAGTTTACTCTTACCGCGAACCGTCTAACCGACACGGCGCGGTACTTAGCAATTTTATCGTTCCAGCGATACCTAAGCGACTCGCCGGAAGTTAACTCGGTAAATACGCGTCCGAGAGAACTGGCGTCACGACACACGGTTTCGTATGCACAGTTTACCACGAATATAACGTTTAAAATCATCTAGGAACGATAGGAAAAAAGTTTACTCTTACCGCGAACCGTCTAACCGACACGGCGCGGTACTTAGCAATTTTATCGTTCCAGCGATACCTAAGCGACTCGCCGGAAGTTAACTCGGTAAATACGCGTCCGAGAGAACTGGCGTCACGACACACGGTTTCGTATGCACAGTTTACCACGAATATAACGTTTAAAATCATCTAGGAACGATAGGAAAAAAGTTTACTCTTACCGCGAACCGTCTAACCGACACGGCGCGGTACTTAGCAATTTTATCGTTCCAGCGATACCTAAGCGACTCGCCGGAAGTTAACTCGGTAAATACGCGTCCGAGAGAACTGGCGTCACGACACACGGTTTCGTATGCACAGTTTACCACGAATATAACGTTTAAAATCATCTAGGAACGATAGGAAAAAAGTTTACTCTTACCGCGAACCGTCTAACCGACACGGCGCGGTACTTAGCAATTTTATCGTTCCAGCGATACCTAAGCGACTCGCCGGAAGTTAACTCGGTAAATACGCGTCCGAGAGAACTGGCGTCACGACACACGGTTTCGTATGCACAGTTTACCACGAATATAACGTTTAAAATCATCTAGGAACGATAGGAAAAAAGTTTACTCTTACCGCGAACCGTCTAACCGACACGGCGCGGTACTTAGCAATTTTATCGTTCCAGCGATACCTAAGCGACTCGCCGGAAGTTAACTCGGTAAATACGCGTCCGAGAGAACTGGCGTCACGACACACGGTTTCGTATGCACAGTTTACCACGAATATAACGTTTAAAATCATCTAGGAACGATAGGAAAAAAGTTTACTCTTACCGCGAACCGTCTAACCGACACGGCGCGGTACTTAGCAATTTTATCGTTCCAGCGATACCTAAGCGACTCGCCGGAAGTTAACTCGGTAAATACGCGTCCGAGAGAACTGGCGTCACGACACACGGTTTCGTATGCACAGTTTACCACGAATATAACGTTTAAAATCATCTAGGAACGATAGGAAAAAAGTTTACTCTTACCGCGAACCGTCTAACCGACACGGCGCGGTACTTAGCAATTTTATCGTTCCAGCGATACCTAAGCGACTCGCCGGAAGTTAACTCGGTAAATACGCGTCCGAGAGAACTGGCGTCACGACACACGGTTTCGTATGCACAGTTTACCACGAATATAACGTTTAAAATCATCTAGGAACGATAGGAAAAAAGTTTACTCTTACCGCGAACCGTCTAACCGACACGGCGCGGTACTTAGCAATTTTATCGTTCCAGCGATACCTAAGCGACTCGCCGGAAGTTAACTCGGTAAATACGCGTCCGAGAGAACTGGCGTCACGACACACGGTTTCGTATGCACAGTTTACCACGAATATAACGTTTAAAATCATCTAGGAACGATAGGAAAAAAGTTTACTCTTACCGCGAACCGTCTAACCGACACGGCGCGGTACTTAGCAATTTTATCGTTCCAGCGATACCTAAGCGACTCGCCGGAAGTTAACTCGGTAAATACGCGTCCGAGAGAACTGGCGTCACGACACACGGTTTCGTATGCACAGTTTACCACGAATATAACGTTTAAAATCATCTAGGAACGATAGGAAAAAATTTTACTCTTACCGCGAACCGTCTAACCGACACGGCGCGGTACTTAGCAATTTTATCGTTCCAGCGATACCTAAGCGACTCGCCGGAAGTTAACTCGGTAAATACGCGTCCGAGAGAACTGGCGTCACGACACACGGTTTCGTATGCACAGTTTACCACGAATATAACGTTTAAAATCATCTAGGAACGATAGGAAAAAAGTTTACTCTTACCGCGAACCGTCTAACCGACACGGCGCGGTACTTAGCAATTTTATCGTTCCAGCGATACCTAAGCGACTCGCCGGAAGTTAACTCGGTAAATACGCGTCCGAGAGAACTGGCGTCACGACACACGGTTTCGTATGCACAGTTTACCACAAATATAACGTTTAAAATCATCTAGGAACGATAGGAAAAAAGTTTACTCTTACCGCGAACCGTCTAACCGACACGGCGCGGTACTTAGCAATTTTATCGTTCCAGCGATACCTAAGCGACTCGCCGGAAGTTAACTCGGTAAATACGCGTCCGAGAGAACTGGCGTCACGACACACGGTTTCGTATGCACAGTTTACCACGAATATAACGTTTAAAATCATCTAGGAACGATAGGAAAAAAGTTTACTCTTACCGCGAACCGTCTAACCGACACGGCGCGGTACTTAGCAATTTTATCGTTCCAGCGATACCTAAGCGACTCTCCGGAAGTTAACTCGGTAAATACGCGTCCGAGAGAACTGGCGTCACGACACACGGTTTCGTATGCACAGTTTACCACGAATATAACGTTTAAAATCATCTAGGAACGATAGGAAAAAAGTTTACTCTTACCGCGAACCGTCTAACCGACACGGCGCGGTACTTAGCAATTTTATCGTTCCAGCGATACCTAAGCGACTCGCCGGAAGTTAAGCTTAACTCGGTAAATACGCGTCCGAGAGAACTGGCGTCACGACACACGGTTTCGTATGCACAGTTTACCTCGAATATAACGTTTAAAATCATCTAGGAACGATAGGAAAAAAGTTTACTCTTACCGCGAACCGTCTAACCGACACGGCGCGGTACTTAGCAATTTTATCGTTCCAGCGATACCTAAGCGACTCGCCGGAAGTTAACTCGGTAAATACGCGTCCGAGAGAACTGGCGTCACGACACACGGTTTCGTATGCACAGTTTACCACGAATATAACGTTTAAAATCATCTAGGAACGATAGGAAAAAAGTTTACTCTTACCGCGAACCGTCTAACCGACACGGCGCGGTACTTAGCAATTTTATCGTTCCAGCGATACCTAAGCGACTCGCCGGAAGTTAACTCGGTAAATACGCGTCCGAGAGAACTGGCGTCACGACACACGGTTTCGTATGCACAGTTTACCACGAATATAACGTTTAAAATCATCTAGGAACGATAGGAAAAAAGTTTACTCTTACCGCGAACCGTCTAACCGACACGGCGCGGTACTTAGCAATTTTATCGTTCCAGCGATACCTAAGCGACTCGCCGGAAGTTAACTCGGTAAATACGCGTCCGAGAGAACTGGCGTCACGACACACGGTTTCGTATGCACAGTTTACCACGAATATAACGTTTAAAATCATCTAGGAACGATAGGAAAAAAGTTTACTCTTACCGCGAACCGTCTAACCGACACGGCGCGGTACTTAGCAATTTTATCGTTCCAGCGATACCTAAGCGACTCGCCGGAAGTTAACTCGGTAAATACGCGTCCGAGAGAACTGGCGTCACGACACACGGTTTCGTATGCACAGTTTACCACGAATATAACGTTTAAAATCATCTAGGAACGATAGGAAAAAAGTTTACTCTTACCGCGAACCGTCTAACCGACACGGCGCGGTACTTAGCAATTTTATCGTTCCAGCGATACCTAAGCGACTCGCCGGAAGTTAACTCGGTAAATACGCGTCCGAGAGAACTGGCGTCACGACACACGGTTTCGTATGCACAGTTTACCACGAATATAACGTTTAAAATCATCTAGGAACGATAGGAAAAAAGTTTACTCTTACCGCGAACCGTCTAACCGACACGGCGCGGTACTTAGCAATTTTATCGTTCCAGCGATACCTAAGCGACTCGCCGGAAGTTAACTCGGTAAATACGCGTCCGAGAGAACTGGCGTCACGACACACGGTTTCGTATGCACAGTTTACCACGAATATAACGTTTAAAATCATCTAGGAACGATAGGAAAAAAGTTTACTCTTACCGCGAACCGTCTAACCGACACGGCGCGGTACTTAGCAATTTTATCGTTCCAGCGATACCTAAGCGACTCGCCGGAAGTTAACTCGGTAAATACGCGTCCGAGAGAACTGGCGTCACGACACACGGTTTCGTATGCACAGTTTACCACGAATATAACGTTTAAAATCATCTAGGAACGATAGGAAAAAAGTTTACTCATACCGCGAACCGTCTAACCGACACGGCGCGGTACTTAGCAATTTTATCGTTCCAGCGATACCTAAGCGACTCGCCGGAAGTTAACTCGGTAAATACGCGTCCGAGAGAACTGGCGTCACGACACACGGTTTCGTATGCACAGTTTACCACGAATATAACGTTTAAAATCATCTAGGAACGATAGGAAAAAAGTTTACTCTTACCGCGAACCGTCTAACCGACACGGCGCGGTACTTAGCAATTTTATCGTTCCAGCGATACCTAAGCGACTCGCCGGAAGTTAACTCGGTAAATACGCGTCCGAGAGAACTGGCGTCACGACACACGGTTTCGTATGCACAGTTTACCACGAATATAACGTTTAAAATCATCTAGGAACGATAGGAAAAAAGTTTACTCTTACCGCGAACCGTCTAACCGACACGGCGCGGTACTTAGCAATTTTATCGTTCCAGCGATACCTAAGCGACTCGCCGGAAGTTAACTCGGTAAATACGCGTCCGAGAGAACTGGCGTCACGACACACGGTTTCGTATGCACAGTTTACCACGAATATAACGTTTAAAATCATCTAGGAACGATAGGAAAAAAGTTTACTCTTACCGCGAACCGTCTAACCGACACGGCGCGGTACTTAGCAATTTTATCGTTCCAGCGATACCTAAGCGACTCGCCGGAAGTTAACTCGGTAAATACGCGTCCGAGAGAACTGGCGTCACGACACACGGTTTCGTATGCACAGTTTACCACGAATATAACGTTTAAAATCATCTAGGAACGATAGGAAAAAAGTTTACTCTTACCGCGAACCGTCTAACCGACACGGCGCGGTACTTAGCAATTTTATCGTTCCAGCGATACCTAAGCGACTCGCCGGAAGTTAACTCGGTAAATACGCGTCCGAGAGAACTGGCGTCACGACACACGGTTTCGTATGCACAGTTTACCACGAATATAACGTTTAAAATCATCTAGGAACGATAGGAAAAAAGTTTACTCTTACCGCGAACCGTCTAACCGACACGGCGCGGTACTTAGCAATTTTATCGTTCCAGCGATACCTAAGCGACTCGCCGGAAGTTAACTCGGTAAATACGCGTCCGAGAGAACTGGCGTCACGACACACGGTTTCGTATGCACAGTTTACCACGAATATAACGTTTAAAATCATCTAGGAACGATAGGAAAAAAGTTTACTCTTACCGCGAACCGTCTAACCGACACGGCGCGGTACTTAGCAATTTTATCGTTCCAGCGATACCTAAGCGACTCGCCGGAAGTTAACTCGGTAAATACGCGTCCGAGAGAACTGGCGTCACGACACACGGTTTCGTATGCACAGTTTACCACGAATATAACGTTTAAAATCATCTAGGAACGATAGGAAAAAAGTTTACTCTTACCGCGAACCGTCTAACCGACACGGCGCGGTACTTAGCAATTTTAGCGTTCCAGCGATACCTAAGCGACTCGCCGGAAGTTAACTCGGTAAATACGCGTCCGAGAGAACTGGCGTCACGACACACGGTTTCGTATGCACAGTTTACCACGAATATAACGTTTAAAATCATCTAGGAACGATAGGAAAAAAGTTTACTCTTACCGCGAACCGTCTAACCGACACGGCGCGGTACTTAGCAATTTTATCGTTCCAGCGATACCTAAGCGACTCGCCGGAAGTTAACTCGGTAAATACGCGTCCGAGAGAACTGGCGTCACGACACACGGTTTCGTATGCACAGTTTACCACGAATATAACGTTTAAAATCATCTAGGAACGATAGGAAAAAAGTTTACTCTTACCGCGAACCGTCTAACCGACACGGCGCGGTACTTAGCAATTTTATCGTTCCAGCGATACCTAAGCGACTCGCCGGAAGTTAACTCGGTAAATACGCGTCCGAGAGAACTGGCGTCACGACACACGGTTTCGTATGCACAGTTTACCACGAATATAACGTTTAAAATCATCTAGGAACGATAGGAAAAAAGTTTACTCTTACCGCGAACCGTCTAACCGACACGGCGCGGTACTTAGCAATTTTATCGTTCCAGCGATACCTAAGCGACTCGCCGGAAGTTAACTCGGTAAATACGCGTCCGAGAGAACTGGCGTCACGACACGCGGTTTCGTATGCACAGTTTACCACGAATATAACGTTTAAAATCATCTAGGAACGATAGGAAAAAAGTTTACTCTTACCGCGAACCGTCTAACCGACACGGCGCGGTACTTAGCAATTTTATCGTTCCAGCGATACCTAAGCGACTCGCCGGAAGTTAACTCGGTAAATACGCGTCCGAGAGAACTGGCGTCACGACACACGGTTTCGTATGCACAGTTTACCACGAATATAACGTTTAAAATCATCTAGGAACGATAGGAAAAAAGTTTACTCTTACCGCGAACCGTCTAACCGACACGGCGCGGTACTTAGCAATTTTATCGTTCCAGCGATACCTAAGCGACTCGCCGGAAGTTAACTCGGTAAATACGCGTCCGAGAGAACTGGCGTCACGACACACGGTTTCGTATGCACAGTTTACCACGAATATAACGTTTAAAATCATCTAGGAACGATAGGAAAAAAGTTTACTCTTACCGCGAACCGTCTAACCGACACGGCGCGGTACTTAGCAATTTTATCGTTCCAGCGATACCTAAGCGACTCGCAGGAAGTTAACTCGGTAAATACGCGTCCGAGAGAACTGGCGTCACGACACACGGTTTCGTATGCACAGTTTACCACGAATATAACGTTTAAAATCATCTAGGAACGATAGGAAAAAAGTTTACTCTTACCGCGAACCGTCTAACCGACACGGCGCGGTACTTAGCAATTTTATCGTTCCAGCGATACCTAAGCGACTCGCCGGAAGTTAACTCGGTAAATACGCGTCCGAGAGAACTGGCGTCACGACACACGGTTTCGTATGCACAGTTTACCACGAATATAACGTTTAAAATCATCTAGGAACGATAGGAAAAAAGTTTACTCTTACCGCGAACCGTCTAACCGACACGGCGCGGTACTTAGCAATTTTATCGTTCCAGCGATACCTAAGCGACTCGCCGGAAGTTAACTCGGTAAATACGCGTCCGAGAGAACTGGCGTCACGACACACGGTTTCGTATGCACAGTTTACCACGAATATAACGTTTAAAATCATCTAGGAACGATAGGAAAAAAGTTTACTCTTACCGCGAACCGTCTAACCGACACGGCGCGGTACTTAGCAATTTTATCGTTCCAGCGATACCTAAGCGACTCGCCGGAAGTTAACTCGGTAAATACGCGTCCGAGAGAACTGGCGTCACGACACACGGTTTCGTATGCACAGTTTACCACGAATATAACGTTTAAAATCATCTAGGAACGATAGGAAAAAAGTTTACTCTTACCGCGAACCGTCTAACCGACACGGCGCGGTACTTAGCAATTTTATCGTTCCAGCGATACCTAAGCGACTCGCCGGAAGTTAACTCGGTAAATACGCGTCCGAGAGAACTGGCGTCACGACACACGGTTTCGTATGCACAGTTTACCACGAATATAACGTTTAAAATCATCTAGGAACGATAGGAAAAAAGTTTACTCTTACCGCGAACCGTCTAACCGACACGGCGCGGTACTTAGCAATTTTATCGTTCCAGCGATACCTAAGCGACTCGCCGGAAGTTAACTCGGTAAATACGCGTCCGAGAGAACTGGCGTCACGACACACGGTTTCGTATGCACAGTTTACCACGAATATAACGTTTAAAATCATCTAGGAACGATAGGAAAAAAGTTTACTCTTACCGCGAACCGTCTAACCGACACGGCGCGGTACTTAGCAATTTTATCGTTCCAGCGATACCTAAGCGACTCGCCGGAAGTTAACTCGGTAAATACGCGTCCGAGAGAACTGGCGTCACGACACACGGTTTCGTATGCACAGTTTACCACGAATATAACGTTTAAAATCATCTAGGAACGATAGGAAAAAAGTTTACTCTTACCGCGAACCGTCTAACCGACACGGCGCGGTACTTAGCAATTTTATCGTTCCAGCGATACCTAAGCGACTCGCCGGAAGTTAACTCGGTAAATACGCGTCCGAGAGAACTGGCGTCACGACACACGGTTTCGTATGCACAGTTTACCACGAATATAACGTTTAAAATCATCTAGGAACGATAGGAAAAAAGTTTACTCTTACCGCGAACCGTCTAACCGACACGGCGCGGTACTTAGCAATTTTATCGTTCCAGCGATACCTACGCGACTCGCCGGAAGTTAACTCGGTAAATACGCGTCCGAGAGAACTGGCGTCACGACACACGGTTTCGTATGCACAGTTTACCACGAATATAACGTTTAAAATCATCTAGGAACGATAGGAAAAAAGTTTACTCTTACCGCGAACCGTCTAACCGACACGGCGCGGTACTTAGCAATTTTATCGTTCCAGCGATACCTAAGCGACTCGCCGGAAGTTAACTCGGTAAATACGCGTCCGAGAGAACTGGCGTCACGACACACGGTTTCGTATGCACAGTTTACCACGAATATAACGTTTAAAATCATCTAGGAACGATAGGAAAAAAGTTTACTCTTACCGCGAACCGTCTAACCGACACGGCGCGGTACTTAGCAATTTTATCGTTCCAGCGATACCTAAGCGACTCGCCGGAAGTTAACTCGGTAAATACGCGTCCGAGAGAACTGGCGTCACGACACACGGTTTCGTATGCACAGTTTACCACGAATATAACGTTTAAAATCATCTAGGAACGATAGGAAAAAAGTTTACTCTTACCGCGAACCGTCTAACCGACACGGCGCGGTACTTAGCAATTTTATCGTTCCAGCGATACCTAAGCGACTCGCCGGAAGTTAACTCGGTAAATACGCGTCCGAGAGAACTGGCGTCACGACACACGGTTTCGTATGCACAGTTTACCACGAATATAACGTTTAAAATCATCTAGGAACGATAGGAAAAAAGTTTACTCTTACCGCGAACCGTCTAACCGACACGGCGCGGTACTTAGCAATTTTATCGTTCCAGCGATACCTAAGCG